>WIXG01000660.1:0-28365 GCA_009869945.1 Mesaphorura yosii
TGGCAAAACAGTTGAAAATCTCTCAGTCAACTATCTGGAGAACTATTCACCATGATTTAAAGAAGAAAGTTCGTAAGAAACGCAAGCTACACGTCCTCAAAGATTCACACATGGCCAATCGTCTGAGGAATTGTAGGAGGCTCTATGAGAGTCGTTTGTCAGGTACAAAGTCCGAGTTCGTCATTACATTAGATGAGGCTCTCTTCACTGTCACCGATTGCAAAGGCAAATCTCCAATATACTATTCCAAACCTGGGAAATCTCGCCCTGATCTTCACACCACGAAATCGGAGAACTTTTCAAAGAAGTTAATGGTGGTTAGTGCAATTAGTGGCAGAGGCGTCATCCCACTGATTCGAGTGCCTCAAAAAGTCAAAATTAACTCTAACTTCTACATTGACCACGTTTTGAAGCCGATTTTGGAGGATTATGCCCCGAAGATGTACCCAGGGGAGCTTCACAAGGTTTTCCTTCATCACGACGCCGCCAGCTCGCACACGTCACGTAAAACGCAAGCCTATGCTGAGGATTTGAAGGCAAAACTTGGTATCACCATCATACCGAACTCTGAAATACCTGTGAAAAGCCCAGACGTCAGCCCCATGGATTTCTTTGGTTTTGGGTACCTGAAGCAGAAGCTTCTTACCACGCGATGCTCAACTCTAGATGGCCTCTGGAAGCAATTACAATTGAACTGGAATACGGTATCACTAGAAACAGTCAATTCGGTGTTTCAGAATTGGAAATTAAGACTTAGGCGTGTTAGAGAAGCTCATGGAGCGCACATTGAACAAACAAAAACCATTCATAAGCGTAAAATAAACTCAGTTCTGTAGATTTCTTCCTGGCCAAATAAAGGTAGAATCACCCTGTAGAAAGCACAGCCAATCAAAAGGAACTTTGTGCTTTTTTAGAGCACGAGTCAAACCGAAACTCCATTTCCTCAAGCACTGGCTCAGGATGGAGAAATAATTGCCTTTGATGGCCATGTCAATCTGTTTATGTTCATGAGACTAAACTATGTAACCAATTAGCTTGTGCAGCCTGCAGTCCGAGCCCTCGTAAAATCAGGAATTTATTACAGGTGGGAGAGGATGTACAATTATGAGCAGCAAGCCAACACGGGTCGTTCGGCAAGAGTGTTTTACCCGAGTCTACGAATTATGCGACCCGGTTTAAGCGACCCGCGCGGTATGCGACCCTCGCTGTATGCGACCCACCAAATATGCGACCTGCGTAGTATGCGACCCGCGTCAGCCTGAGTCCCGTCACCCGACCTGCATCACCCAAGGGGCGTCTCCCATCCCGTGTCACCTGAACAGCAACAAGTTCGGGCGGCGTCAAGCATGACTCGCGTGGTGCAGCGTTAACAGCACGCACAAAGCAACTTGCATGAAATAGCTGATAATCCCATATTATTATCTTTAGAGCTAAGATAACGAAGGGACTCGAGAAAAGGAACCTTTTTGACTCGTACAGACTCACTTTACAATTAAATCGAAGAACCAATTGTCAATTATCTTCGCAGTTAAGTATTTTTACGATGTAATTCCAATGGGACGTTACTTCAGATGGCATTACGCAACATCCTTGCTCACAAAATGATTGCAGAAAATTAGCACATGATCGGGTTTGAACATTTGCGAATATAAGGACAGATTTAGCTGATGCTGCTGCTACGAGTTACATACGACCTGCGCTATTGCTTAGTAACAGAGTCAGTCAGCTGTCGCCAAAGCAGCCGGCAGCAACCGTGCAGCTTGAATTGGAACAATATCAAATTGTCAATGCCAATAACGAGCCAGGATCAGTTACAAGCTGCCATTTGTGACTCCATGTTGCCAATCGATGTCCGGGTTCAAGACCTGAACTTCGGATGCTAGACGATACATCAAACGTTGGATCTGAGAATGTTGATTGTTGTAAATTGATCTAAAGCTCAAGAATAAACTCATGAATGAATTGCCATTGTCTTTTATGTCATCTGCCGGTTTTTTACGTCGTTTTCACGTTTTTCACGGCGACCACACCTTTACTATTTAGTGGCTAGAAAGGACAAAGCGAGAGGTGAATGTGCAAAGAAAGATCATGGGTCATAAACAAAGGACCGGGGATCTAATTTAATGATAATCACCCATTTGATTTGATGCTTTACGATTCACATCTCATGTCTCATCTCAAGATCATGGGTCGCGGTAGCAGTTGCATAAATAAGCACCTTGGCTTTGTTAATGCTGCATTCTTCGCAAGTGTCCACCGCAGTCTTACATTAGAATGTAGGACAGCGTTTTGGTTTATGATGACATCGGCTCAACTTAATATTCCGTACAAAGTTTAGAGGCCTAATATAGAGAAAAACATTGCCAACCGGGGAGATTTTGTTCTTGTACCAGGCAGAGATGTCTTCGCGGATTGAATCATCATTTTAGCGATGCAAGTGTCTTGTTTTCTGCAAAAGTGCGCAAATATTCTCCATAACCATGCTACTGGATTAATCCGTAAGAACGCAAAGAGCGTGTTTAAACATGATTTTAATTGTCCTTCGCATTGCAGAGGACAAGAATTAGCCCTCTCCTCACTCGACAGCGACCACGCCTACCTTTTCAACGTGTTCGTCGAAAACATAGGACACTGTCTGAATGTGGCACAGGAGCAGGACGCCGTGCAGGGGAAGGGCATCCCGAACGGAAATGTTTCAGTGAACGAAATGCCGGTCGCCGGTCCAGCTGGTGCCCCATCGCGGAGGTTGGCGGCGCCCTGGCGGTTTCTGGCTCCCGCCCTCTTCCAGTCCACATTCGAGATCTCGGGAACCCCGGCGGATACTTTTCTGGACATGCGGGGCTGGCACAAAGGCATTGTGTTTGTCAACGGACTGAATCTGGGGCGTTACTTCCGTGCGGGGTCGCCACGTACGCTGTACGTTCCCGTAACCGCGCTCTGGATGGGCACCAACACGGTCACGGTGTTCGAACAACTCGAGCCGGGCGCAAAAATTCGGTTCTTGAGCGAGCCAATTCTTAACAACACGCTGCCTTAACGGTCTTAATGTTTATTCTTCATTTTATTATTTACTGCATTTTCCTTCAATAAAAGCCCCTTTCTCGGTGTCTTCTGAGACGATCGCGCTCGCGTTCTCTCTCGAGTTCGCGTAAGAGCTCACGTTCACGTTCACGGCCGCGCCCGCCAACGCCACCGGGACTAATCCGCTCCACTTCTCTGATAATCTCGCGCTCGCTCCCTCTACCACCCCCGAAATGGCCTGGGCGGCCGAAGTCCAGCTCGCGTTCTCGCTCTCGGAATTCGCCGACATTGCCGAAGCCTCGATCGTGATGACGCTCTGCAAATTAACAATGCAAATTCATGGAACGTTGAAAAGCCGTGCGCCAGCGCTTTTGAAAAATCTTACGAGGAGTTGCGGAAGCGGCGACCACGGCGAAAATGGCAAAAATAAGGAGGAATTTGCAATCCATTTCTTGGCTGTTTCAGGTTTCAATGCAGAGTGCAGGTGAATCTGTGTCTGTGTTGTTGTTTGTCTGGTGGACGAGCATTTTATATCCCAGGCGCAGGCGACGAGGCCGGTTCCAAGACGGTCAGGTAAAAACCTGTTTTGTGCTTGGACACGCAGGCAGTCAAAGGGCAAGCGTTCGAGACAAGGCCACAGGAGAAGTTTTATGTTGGTAATTAAAATGTTGACAATTTATGCACAGAAGACGCAGACGAATTGAAGGTGACGCATTCGAGGACGCATTTCTCCACTTTTGGACGTCATTGCTGAATTGTTGTTAACTGGCTCTGTCATGCTGCCGTCGGAAACTGGTTTCAACTTAGTCGACAACCGACTGACACAAAATTGCTTGATTGCTTGATTGATGTAAGGACAAATTGTGAAATTTCAGAATGAGAGCTTCGAGCTCCACGCATGCCGTTTAAGTCGTTGGCTTGGCTAATTCATTAATCTGAGCTCAAGAGCCGTGCAACTAAATTTATAATGCACGCACCTGCGCAAGAATTCACATGAATCGAAAATTCACTGGATAATTTTGCTCTCCCCTAACCTCGCCATGAATCTGGCAACGTTCATCCTCGTCTCCGTTCCGCTGGCAATCGAGTTCTTTGCCGACAAGTACCGGCTCGACGACCACGCGCGGACGCTGACGGAGCTCGCCCCCGAGCTGGACGTAACCCGCGTCCGCACGTACGGCGAGTTCTGTCGTCGCCAGGCGGCTCTTGGAGCACTTCAGTACGCTTCTCCTGGAATCGGGCGGGTCGCCCGTCTCCACACGGTGGGTTTCCTCGGAAACTGCCATGAACTACTTCTTTACGACCGTCCAGCCGCCGCACGCGGGGGCGACTGGGGTGGAGTCCTCAGCGCGAATTTCGGGCGGATCTCGGACTCCCAGAACGGAATGGCGCACAACCGCGGCCACCCCGTGACTGCAACTAGGCGGAGCTCGTCGGCGACCTCTCCTGGCGCTACGACGCCGTACTTCCGTATTTCAAGATGTTTGAAAACTTTATCGGTGTGTTTTTCGACGACGTCAGTGAGGACGCCTACGGCCAAGACGGTCCGCTGATCGTCGACACTGCCCTCCTGCCGGTGCTTCCGTTCCGGTTCGGAGCCGCCCGTGAGCTGGGCTACGCCATGTCCGACTCCAACGCCCCGCAACGGGAGAGCTTCACGCCCTACCACGCCATGTACGCCAACGGGAAGCGGGTCTCCGCCTACAAAGGCTTCGTCGCCCCCTTCGAGGGACTGCGGACTAACCGGACGGCGCTTCGCTACTCGGACGTGGAGGAGGTGCTCATAGGCGAGGAGGGGAGAGCCTTCGGCGTCGCGTACAGCGGCCACGGAGTCGCGCAGTGGGCGTAGGCCAGTAAGGAAGTCATCATCAGTGTAGGGGCTGTTCGCTCGCGCTCCTGCTCTTGAAACCCGGCGTCGGGCCAGCCTACGTGCTTGCCGAAGCCGGAATCCCCTTGCATGTCGAGCGGCCGGGGGTCGGGCGCAACCTGGGCGAGCACATCAACGCCGGAATCGGGCCGATCCGGTGCAACGACTCGTCGGTCGGGTTGCGGATCTGCGACGGGGCGAGTGGGGCTGGAGCGGTACCTCGCCGCGGGGAAAGAGGTGCTGGGTCAGCTGAGTGCAGGGCCGCGGCGCTGATCGTCGCTGCCCGGGCGAAGGCAGCGGGCGAGGGCGACTGGCCTCACCTGCAAATCGTGATCAACTATAGAGACATTACCCCGCCCTCGGAGCTCGTCGATGCGGGCACGGGGGACTAGTTCCGCCTGTACGTCGTCAACGGACGGGCACGGCAGAGGGGCTCCATACGGCTGAATGGGACCGCCTGGCGACTCGGTGAGCGGGACGACCAGCGGCTGGCCGTGGTGGACCCGCTGCTGCTCACCGACCCTTCCGACATTGAAGTACTTGTGGAAGGTCTCAGGCTTGGGCTCCGCATATTCGAGAACACGACCGTCTTCCAGCAGGTTGGGGCCCATCACCCAACCGAATCCCACCCGGAGTGCTTGGACTTGTGGTACCAGTCCGAAGATTACTAGCGCTGCTATATCCGGCGAGCGTCAGGCCCCTTCAATCACTGCGTGGGCACAAACAGCATGGACAGACTTGGTGACCCCGTCGCTGTGGTGGATTCCACGCTGAGGGTGATTGGCGTAGAGGGGCTGCGCGTGATCGACGCCTCTGTAATGGCCACCGTTTCCAACGCCAAAATCAATGCACCGACCCTCATGGCCGCCGAGAAGGGGGCGGACGATATCCTGCGAGCGCACGGGGCTGAGATTTAATTAGAATAAAGCGGAAAATAAAGTGGAAAGACGAGAAGATATTTTGCTTTCCTTTTCCTTGCTTGCTCGGCGCTCTTCACGACGTTTGGTTTTCTGTCTCTCAAATTTCACAATGTGAAATTGGCAATTTGGAGTTACTCTTGTCGGATTTTGGGCTCTCCGTCCTCCAAATTTAATCTCTCAAAGTTCTCCGCTCTGATCGAGGTAAAATCGGTAATCTGTGGAATGGAGCCGTCTGAAGAGCCGCCAGAGTCGACTCGTTGCCTGATCTGCAATGGAAAATCCAATCCCCCAACTCCTCTGTGGGAGCCTCCAAATTCGGTCTACTCGCCTTCCGGCGTCATGACAAAGCTCATTCACTACCCAGGTATTCTCCTCCGGCAGCTGCAGCAGGACTCGCACATCAAAAAAGAGTATATCGACGTTTCGTTGACGACATCGACTCCGCCGAAGGATGAGTTCATGGAATTTGTCTTCTGCACCGAATGCAGCGCGAAGATGGAAGACATCGGGTCCATCCTGGCTAAGTTGGAGGAATTCCACCGCCAACTGACTCTGTTTCAAAAGGAGCTGCTGCGCCAGACCCGAATGACACAGAAGCAGGATCGGGAGGAGCGAAAGCGCTGCTGCGTGGGAGCCTCACTGACCGGTGCAAGGAAGAAACTTGTTGACGGTATAAACTTGAACTTGTACTAATTAACCAATTCTTGATAATTATTCAGTACCCGATACTTTGATACTGATGGCGAATCTGCTAATCTGCATTTTTAGAATTGGAGTCCAGCCTGGCCCGTCCTTGTGGCGCTGGCTGTGTTTGTGTGAGCTTGAAGAAACAGCCGGTTATCAGACTGAGGCGACTGGAAGAAGAAAATTCTCTTCAACTGCAACTACTGGGTGTGAACCAACTAACTGCCGAGCTAGGGTCACCGCTACCTGAATCTTTCACCATTCAAATCAAGGAGGAGCCTCCTGACTTCGAAGAGGGGGCTGATTTTGATCTTGCCGCCCTCGACCCAGGTTCACTGGGTGCCTCCGCCTCCGAAGTTTCCGGTTCTGGCGGTGACCTTCCCCTTGAAGTGGACGAAGAGAGCGAAGGTGACTTAGACGACGGTTCTTCAGAAATTTCCGATGAGGATCCAGATTCGGATCTGGACTTTGTACCCTCGCCGCCCCCTTCGCGAAGATGGGGTTCCCCGCCTCCCCCGCCAGTGTTGACGACGACGGCAAGCGGCCGAAAGAGAAACCCACCGCGAAATAAGTCAAAGTCTAGAACACGAATCGCCTCCAAAGTCAAAAGTCGGTTAGGCGAGAAACAACAACGAGGACGACCCGCTAAGGAAAAGGAAGAAGGCTGTGGCGGTAGCGACGGCGAAGAACTTCCACCTAAGCCCAAGAAACAGAAACCCCACCGATGCACAGTGGAAGGGTGCGTCGCAGAATTTCGGCATCTGACCTCCCTCCGCATCCACTGCAGCAAAGTGCACCGCGAAACCAAGCCTGGGGGATTCCCCTGCCCGCAATGCCCCTTCACATCAGCCAACAAGTGGCACACGACCAAGCACATCGAAATGAAACACAACCAGCCGCTGCTGCCCTGCACCGTCCCCGGCTGCAGCTTCCAGACGCTGGGCGCGCTCCGCCTGAAGTGTCACGTGGAGAGGAAGCACGAGGGTAAGAAGAACTTCCTATGCCCCGAGTGTGGCAAGGGCTTCTACTCGAAGAACAGTCTCGCCACCCACCGGCAGACCCATGGAGAGAAGAAGTTTCAGTGCGCCACCTGCGGAAAGCGTTTCCTCCGAAAGGCCAAGATGCGGGACCACGAGCGGAGGGATCACGGCTCCGATCGGCCCCACGTCTGCGAGCTGTGCGGCTTCCGGTTCCCCACGACGGACAACCTCTACTCTCATCGACTCACGTGGCACAAAGGCGGTGGGGAGCGCGTGGGCGTGCAGCCGTACAGGCGGGGAAGGTACAACGCGGATGCGGCGGGGGTGGTGGCGAAGCCGCCGCGCCGACACGACAGAAATTAAATTAATTAATTCTGGTGTATCTTAACTTAGTTGTTTACTGTCGATACGCTTTCCATGAATAAAAGTTACTGAGATGCAGAGGACTTCAGGCCGGTTCACCAGACGTTAATAATAACGGGATATGTCTTCCCGCACTGCCTGACACACGCCGCGACGTCCCCGCCCACGCAGCCGTCGATGCAGCGGTGAAATTTGGCTTTAACCTCCGCCGTCGCCACTGCCGTGGATTCTGTCGTGGTCGTAACGAATTCGAGCATCGCACAGGCGATCAGAAGTCCCAGAAGCACGAGGAAGGACAGGCGATCCATTCTACAACACGAAAAATTAACCCTTCGATTGGCGCAGGGAAATACAGTACGTTAGGTAAAGTAATTCCAACTGTAACCTTCTGCGCTGCGTGCTGCGTTTCTCTCCTGGACTTGGCGGCTAGATCGAAAGAGTATGAAGTTGAATTTGTGCTGGATTACTGGAAGGACAAACCTGCTCTGGCTCTGTCTTCGGATCGTCATTGCAGCCAGGCCTGGCCGATCTTGCGGTTTGCGGGGAATCTGCTATCTGGAGGCATGATAAGAATTATTTCTTCCTCTGGTTTCTCGTTTCTCCCTCACTCTAGGGAATGTCAATGACTAAACGCAAGTTCCTTATTTTCATAATTTGTTGATCCCATCTGCGTTTCATGCACCATTTAATAAATTACTGTCATAATTGTAATTGCATTATTATTTTAGTAGATACATGCTAGTGCGCGGGTAAATCGACAGAAGTAGCGACGAATTTGTACGACGCCATCGCAATCGCAGCGTGAGGGTGTTCATGGTCGTGGTCATGACAGTCACCGTGATCGTGGTCATGTTCATGAGGAACGATGTTCATGAAGAGAGACATTCCGACCAGCCCCACAGTGACGCTGACGAATTGGATGAGCCCCGCCCATTGCACGGTCTTCAGTCCGCTCGACCTCCGCTCCCTCTCTCGGCTCAGAATTTCAAAGAATACGATGTACAGAATCGTCCCTGTAGCGAACCCCTGCGAAATGCATGTAAATCACGGTTAATTGATAATTATCTTTGAATAAACCTCAAGCCTGTTCTTCACGCCTACGCTTTACCTGAATAATGCTGACGGCAAGCCCTTTCGGCTCGTCCTCCGACGAGATGGAGCTCCCGATAGCGATGCCGATCGAAGACAGCGTCGAGAAGATTAAAATAGTTGGGAGGACGGCGCGGAATTTCGCTCCTGACGCACACAGCTGCATACCCACACAAAAGGAGACGAGGAATTCGTGCGGGGCGATGGCACCAAACATAAACCACAGGCCAGAAGAGTCCTGAAATGCAAAAGCAGACCAACTTGCGAACTGCCCGCCATCTGAATTTTCCTTGCTTTATCCTTACCTCGACTCCCACCGCTATCCCTTCCATGACTCCGTGGAAGGACAGCGCGAGGAGGGCTATGATTGACAGCAGTCTGGCGGTTGCCGGAAGGACGCCTTGGGCGTCTTCTTCGATAAGATCGTTCTTCGAAGTCTCCGATTCATTTTCGTGACTGTGGCTGTGGGCGTGCCCAGGCACCGAAGCCCCTCCCAGCAGCAAGTGGGCGACTTCTTCGACGAAATAAAGTAACACGAAACCCGACAGCGTGAGCGTTTCGGCTAGCGGAAAGTGTTCGTCGAGAGTTTCCCAGATGCTTGCAATGCCCGCGAGGGACTCCCGATTTTCCGGCAGCATGTGGCAGATCGCTGTGGTCAGCAGGACGCCAGCACCGAAGCAAGATAGGATTGTCAGAAACACGTGATACCCGGATTTCGCCATGAGGGCACTCCACGACTTGACTCTTGGCAGGGCAAAGAAAGGGAGGAGCCCGAGTAAGAGGGAAATTACAAACAGCAGGGACATGACGAGCCATTTCTCACTGGAAATCGCCATTCTTTCTGCCAAGGTAAATGAAATTGAATTCCGCGCACATTCAAAATTTGAGATCATTCGCTTCAGTTTACGGCTGATTCAACGTACAACGGAAGTTCAAAGGTCGAAGCCTATGAACCCGTGAATTTTGCGATTACCTGAGCTGAAATTGGTGAACAAAGAGGAGCGTCAAACGCCGGGCAGCAGACAAAGGACCAGATGACAAGAAATTAGTGAACTTGGTGCAAAAATTGTCCTTCGACCATACAATCAGAACGATTACAAGGCGTTCAGTGTGGCTGGGCGTTCCGTGCGCAAAAGGTTTTATACTACTGAATTTTTACATTCATATTGAGCATTGCACAGTTGGCGATTCAAAGGTCGTACTCAAGTTCGTATCCAGACAGGCTTGACGGATTGAACCAACGGCACTTGACGAGATGGGGAGAACCAATCTGCGTGCCGTTCCAGCTGATAAGTGAAATAAAGCGAAAAAGCCTGCTTAATTCGGAGGACTGATAAAGCTGTTTTTGTTGCCGCAATCAATCATTAAATCGTGCAAACGTAACAACAGCACCAACACCTGAATATTGAGGAGCAGGGTAATGTAAGGTTGGTTGGGTAATTGCCGCATTGCGCCATTTTCATGTTCGCCAATTATGTCATTACAATCTCTGTAAATATTAATGCTCTTTTAATTAAAGTGACTCACGCACCACACCAATTTTGGTTTGAGACTGACGAGGAATAATGACAAAGCTTTTCTTAAGAGTACATTGATCTTCCCTTCAGGGAACCCAACAGTTCAAGAATTCTAGCGGTAGTTTTATGCTTTTCCCCCAATCTGGACTTGGACAGTTCTACGATTTGTGTTGCTTCTGGCATATTTCACATCTAATACTGTCCAACGGCCGCTCAGTACTTTGCCAAAATTGTGCACTCGTCCTTCGCTCCGAAACATGACTCGAATATCGCCGCAGCTTGGAGCCCGACAGCCCGAAGTACAGCACTCGTTCTACCGATGTATCCGAACAGGTCACTGCAGAATTTGTCCAAATAATCCACATGACTGATACTCTTGATGCTCAAGCTGAGGCCGTGGAGTCGATGTCCCGTGACCTCAGGAACCAAAGTTCCGTTCTCTCCGCTGCACCGCCACCGGTGCGACAGTTCGCTTGATGACTTTGCGCCTTTCCAATGCATTCAGGCTCATCTCAAATGTACGAGCACCCAAGGCTGCACAAAACCTGCGCCGTTGGTCCAAAGTGGTGTCAGGCTTAACACTTTCAAATACTTTCCCCAGGAATTCCATAGAAATGTGTTCCGGATTCAAATACGCCAGAACTTTGGCTACTGTGGCAGTTGATTTGTCAGTTTCCTCAATCTGAGGAAGCAACTTTAGCCGCTCTCCACTGGCAATGCCTGTTGGCGGTGCCCCAGGTGGTGCCAAGCTGCAGAAGGTGGTAATTACTTTTTCTGGGCAACCCAAAACAATGTTAATGACTGGTCCAAGACGCGCGACAGAAGGGATAGGTGATTCTGGATGTTGAACATACCTGCGACTGCATTGAATTAATATCGATGAAGCACTTCAACGACGTCACAATCAAAGGCGGAGCTGAGCTGCAATGTCTTCAGAATTGCTTCGCCGTAGTGATCGTGGTTGAGCATTTTCATAATTCTTAGAACGTCCGCTGCTGGTGAACAAGGTGATAAAGGATGAGGCTCCACTTTTCCAGAGCGACCGGATCGCTCAGAACGAAGTCACGGATTATAATTAGTTCGCTCAATGCTAATGCATGTAAAAGTGACGAGTAAGAAACACTGCTTTCCAATCACTAGAATTATGTTGCCCGTACTTTACCTCTGCCATTCAAATTAGCTGCTGCCACCATTTCTCAATCTTAAATTGCTTGAAGATTTGAGTCTGTAAGTTAGTTTTCGTCAAGCGGCTCGAAATACTCCGGCTCTGCAGTTATTTGGAATGTCAAGCCTCGTGGTACGAATAAAATAAAGTGTCTCCATTTTATGAGCATGTTATTGTACTTGGTGCAGATGAGAACATTCAGAGCTGACAACGCTGTTTGCATGCAAGCGTGCAATGTGCAGCACCACCATCATACGACTGGTCGAGCATTCACGACATTTCTCGTCTGACAGTCCATCAAATAATATTGACCGTTTTCTAAATTGCTGGGCTAGCTGATAGCATGACCTGACCAGAGTGAGAGATTATGCACAGACGTAACGCTTAAGATATGCTTCTCGAACAGTGTCCAGCGGGGCCAAAATGGGGGCCTATACCAAGAAATGTCTGGACCTCTTGCCCAAATTTCAACGCCCTCCCATGGAGAACGACGTCGGGCCTCGGCCACTGCCCGCTGCATAATAGTTCCTGGAATGACTGAATTCCACGAGCCACGCCGAAGTTCCTGTAATTGCTTCTCTCCAAATTATCTACCGAATTAAAATCCGCAACAACGGCTTAGAAATGAGATACATTGGTCAATGGCTCGTATTTCAAGTATTTGCGAGTTGTAACTCTCAAGTACCCAATTGACAATGAGCGGACAACTTAAATTACTCAATATAAAGCACATGACAATTGATCACAGCAGCTGTCCCGTGCGTTCATCAGAATCCATGTCTCATAAGTGAATCACAGTCAACGCGCTATTTGCGTGGGTCACGACAGTTGACTGGCTCTGACTCACGAACCACGGTAATCGACTCATCTTCCAATTACTATGTGATTTTCCATGTTTGCGTTTCTATTGACATAAATTCTGGCCGACGCCAACAATAAAAGCAGTGAACCGCATTCAAATGAGCAACTATTCTTCTCCACAGCAGCAGCAGCTTCGTACCGTGCGTGAGCGTGCATTTGCGTAACGCTTTTCATTCATTTCGTGCGGGGCAATATGAAAACGAGCATTCGGTTTCTTCGAGCTGCGCTTTGCGTGCTTTTCGCGGTACTTTCGCAGCATTTTACCGCATCTGAAGTAATTGACAGTCAAGGAAAATACGACCTCACCTGGGAAGTGAATTCGAACGGGGAATCCATCACGTTTAACATCGTCGTCGAAACGACGGGGTTCGTCGGCTTTGGAATTTCGCCAAATGGAAGTAAGAAAGATAACAGACAATACGACTGCATCGCCGTTTTTTAATTCCTCGCATTTCCTTGTACGTAGACATGCTTGGGTCCGACGTGATCATCGGCGGGGTGAACGACGATGGAACGAAGTACTTCTCAGATCGCCATGTGACTGGCTACTCCGAGCCCGTTGTCGATGCCAGTCAGGATTGGGAGGCGCTTTCCATACGACAAAATGCGACCCACACGACGCTTGTCGTTTCAAGACTGTTGGACACGTGTGACGATGACGATTTACCGATCACGGTAAGAAAAACAAAACTAAAACATGTAAAAGCCTTTTGCGAGTAATAGCGGGAATAATTTGAATTCAAATTGTTGCAGTCAGATACGTTGAGGATCGTCTGGTCATACGGCACAATGGACAACACCGGGGCGGGTCACGGAAGAAATCGTGGGACCGTCTCGATCAACCTTCTCGACCCGCCAATGCCGCCTTTCGATGGGACGGGGTAAATATCTTTTTTGCATGATTGTATTTTCCTGCAGATTTATGGAAATTAGTACCCTTAGTTCGTATTATCGTATATGCTGGCAGACTGGACGTGTGGACAATCACGATGAACGCGACGATGCCCAGTCAGGAAACGACGTACTGGTGTTCCCTCCATAAAAGCCCTCCCAGCTACACCACAACGCGACAGGCAGTGGGATTCGACATCCGCTTGCCGACTCCTTCGGACGTTAGGCACACGCACCACCTCGTCGTCTTCCGATGCCGGGCTCCCGAGGGCGAGGACCCAGAAAGCACTTTCGGGCCGTACATCGGGCAGGAGGGCGGCGACTGCTTCAAGGACGAGCCGTATACGGCCTTCCACCACCTCTGTAGAAACCCTATCTACGCTTGGGCCGTGGGAGGCAAGCTGATGGCCTTCCCCGACGACATTGGATTGCCAATCACGGACGGCGGGCAGACGGAGTACATCATGGTCGAGATGCACTACGACAACCCTCAAGTCGAGACCGGCGTGCGTGTTACGAGCCTCCTGGAGGTATACAGTACGTCGGAGCCGCGGCCGATCGCAGCGCAGGTAGGCGTGTTGATGACCGAAATGAATTACTCCCACGTCATCCCGCCAAACCAACCGGCTTTCATGACGGTGGCCCACTGCTCCGCCGCGTGCACGTCCGACTTCATTCCCCCGACGGGGACCTTCATTTTCAACGTCCTCCTGCATGCCCACAAGGCGGGACGGAGCCTGAAGGTGCGGCACTGGCGCAACGGCGTCGAGCTGCCGTGGATCATCTCCGACGACCACTACGACTTTGACTTCCAGCAAAACCGACCACTGAAGGAACCCAGGCAAGTCCTGCCAGGCGACCAGCTGTCGGTTGAGTGCCTGACGGACACGACAGGGCGGGGCGGGAATGTCACGCTGGCGGGCTACGGCACGATGGAGGAAATGTGCCAGGTCATATTTTATACTTATCCGAGCGGGTCGTGGGGCTCCTGCTCCAGTTGGCACGACCAGTCGAAATTTTTGGACCTCATCGGGCTCGAGGGGGTGGAATGGCCGAATTTGGTGGAGCCGGCGGTCATAACAGCGCCACCCGCCCTGGCGGGCACGCCCTATCTAGAATACCTGAATCGCCAGGTGAATTGGACGACAGAGTTCATTGCCGAGCTGCAGCAGAAGACGAGGTACTCGGACCAAGTGCAGGTGTGCGCCTCGCAGCTGATGCCCGTGGGCTACCCGCAGGCGCCCGATTACGCCCCCGAAGACAGGTGCGCCGGACCCCCGACGACCACGACCCAACGCCCGACGACCACGACCCAAAAGTCAGGCGGCAGCACGGCGCGACCGCCTGCTCTAGTTGGCTACAGCCAATATATCTTTTCATTTTTACTGGGGTTCATTCTGATGAAATATTAATGATTAATGCTAATGTTTGTGACATGACCATAGCGATTATTGCTTTTGTTCTCGATGTTGAGGCTATTAAAATCTGCCACTATAAAATCTAAATGCTTTCGGAGCACAGTTATAGCGTAAAGGTAAAGCCGGCTCGGGCTTTCCGGCCCGTCTCGACAAGATCTTCTCGTTTTGGACGCTGATGCACGACCGCGAGTACTGCGGCTCCATCGCCAAGATAGTGGAGCTGCTGGCACCTGGCGGGCGCGCTTCCTTCAGCATCGTACATGTTCAACTCGAGCGAGGGCGCGGCTGCAAGCGGCATCTTCGACGAATTCGGGGGGCATCTGCACACGCCTGAGTGGCCGCCCCGAGCGATGACACGGACTTCAAAACCTTTCTGGAGGGGCGGGCTTAAAGATTCAGTCGGCTGAGGCGGTCCCGTTCAAGCATACATTCGCAAAGGAGAAGGATGCGGCGGAGTGTTCCTTTGCCGTCGACCCGCAGTCGCTCGAGACGAGAGGGCACTTGTAGGGCAGTTGGCAGGGTCTTATGTCATGGAATTAACGAGCGGGAGACTATTCTCTGGCCACGTAGCCTTCTAAAATTGCTTTAAAGGAAATTGCGCTGTTCGGCGCGAATTCTATTCACACATTTTATTCGGCTAACCAATCAGATGCGAGTCAGCCACAACCGACATTAAATTTCACGTAGGTGTTGCCCTCACTCACTCCATGTTACCGATGGCGCGGTAGAAAGGGTAAATGGCAAAACTGGCGAGTGGGAGCCAGCCCAGTCCATCACCCACTCGACTCTCGTGCTGCAGGTCCCAAAGCATCCCGAATACTCCGCAAGTCACGTCGTACACGTCCAGCCCCGTTCCTGTGATGGACAGCAGTGGCTCACCTCCAAACTTCATGAACAGTATGGGCATGTAGATGGGAAACATCACATACAAAACCCCAATGATCTTAGAGGTGAGGTGAGGGTCAAGGGAAGGCAGCCCGTCGACTGACTTGGCGACTTCAAGGGCGTACGAAAGGAAGATTCTCACCCCATCTAAGAAGTAGAATGCAAGGAGGGCAACACTCAAGGCAAGAGGTCTTAGCACTGACCTCACGCTCAACTTGGTGGTCGTCCTCACACGACTGCCTCCGATGCTCGTTTCGATTCGTTCCACCTCTGACGCAATTGCCCCATCCTCGTCCTCCGTCGAAACACCACGGAGCCATGCCAATGCCTTGAAAGCCTCCTCCTTGGCCCCACGCATGAGGAGGGAACGCGGTGAGTCTGGTGTGTAATTCAGAATGCAGATGATGAGAAGAGTTCCTTTGAATAAATACCAAAACTTCCAGGAAGGGCATGTCCAGGTTTCCCAAGTCAAAAGCAGCAAATTTGCAAAGAATGAGCTGCTCACGCCTTCCTTGGTCACTTGCATTAAGTCCTCGACCCCTACGCTGATGTACCGCGGCAGAATGTTGGGAACCAGGCCACCAACCACACAGCTCAGGACACGTCCGGAGAGTGGGCATAAACTGGAAGTGATTACAACCACCAGCAGAGCACCGCCGTACAAGAAGGGCGTCCACTTTCGGCCAAGGCGCATGGCAAACGTTGCAGCGAGATATCCAGCGTAGAACGCAACCGCATGGGTCCAAACCTGGGACTCGATTGAGAGTTCAGGGTATCGCACGTCAGGAGTGAGTTCGGTGAGTGTGCGAATGAGGAAGCTCCCGAGACTTGTCACCAAAAATGACTTCAGTACTGACACATAGCCTGAATCGGTGACTTCTGGGCGGTTGTCCCCCGTCAAGGCCATCGTGGCGAATCGCGAATTGCGTCCTTGGCTGATATTCACAAGCGCGAAATATATGTACAGACTCAGCTTACACTACAAAAGGGCAAAAACGTAATGAACGACTGTCAGCTCTCCGCGTATGCCGTTCACGCTTATCTTATCAGTAATGCGTCATGGGTACAAACAGGACCAAACTGGTAGGGAATACTACGAATTCTTCTAAGATTAATTTTTTATTAATAAATTCCTAATTATAAGCCCACGTTAAATTATGCAATGCTTCCCATTCGTAGTCTGGGCCTGGACCCGGACCCCAAACCCCTGAATCTCATTCAGGCTCTTTTTATTTGTGTCTGGTACGTTGTAGCCTAACTGTTCCAAAGAATTTTGTAATGCTGGAGCACAGCACTGTGGGACGGAATAAGTAAAAAAAATGGAATAAAAGGGGGTACAGGATACCACTATACAGTAAATTGCAATTGACTACACTAATTAAGAGGCGTGGATGGTAAAAATTTCATCAAAATCTATCCACCCCTGTCCTCGATATCGCTATTTGAAGATTTGTTCCTCAAGGGAATGTCAATGGCAGTTACGAAGTTTGCGATTGCCTGAGCTTGCCGATCTTCCAAAAAATTCCAAAATCACAATTCTATCGTATTGGTCATTGTGTATCAAAATCCATCCCGCCGTATCCCCGGCCCTTATCTCCCTGAGTTACAGTAAGGCAGAGGTCTGAATGTGATTTAGTCTTTGTTTCGATTTTTTATATGGATAAATTACAAGGTGAGTGGTTACTAAGTATTACGCGGAACTTTTAAAATAGAATTTTCGCCAAAACAGCGTTATACTATCTGAAAGTGCACACTGCCCTCGCAATTTAAGTGACTGACTTATGTTCAAGATTTCAATTTAATAGCTAGTGCTTAGTGTTCATTAGTTTTACATCATGGAAACAAATATAAATATGTGTGACCGCCTTTTCTGCTAGAAATAACGCATCCCGCCAGCAGAACTTAAATGTACATGTACCCCGGGGGACGCAAAACACGGGCGTTCGAGTCCGTCTCCTGTCGAATTTTTGCATTTTTTAGGACTCAAAACTGATGCAAAATGATGCTCAACTTGACATGCCTGGACACTTTCTTGCATAATTAGTTAACTGTCGAGATAATTGAGAATTAGCGGGATGCGTTTTGAGACAGAATAGCAGGAGTTTGTACGAGAAAAAAGGCTGCTTTGCCAGCTTCCCTCTAGTTCCATCTTATCGTTTGAAAGAAAGAGCAAGTTTAGGATTAGGATAAATGGCCCAAAAAACAAGCTTATGGGATTCTGATCATTTACATTCCAATGAAGAGAACTTCCACAGATAACCCAGAACTATCTCCAATATTAAATGCTTTCCATCATATGTTAATTTGCATATTTGATTACGCTTATTGAATTGAATATGTATTGCAAATGAATGTAATGCAATTATATGTACTCATTGGGCCACAAGGTCAACCGGTCAATGGGTAGGGCAGGAAAATGGGTTTAAGTGTCGCTGCATTTAAATCCATTTTTGCCAGAGAAAATAGTCGTTCGTGGCGTCACATGCTGTGAGCATCGAAACCCCGGCCCCTGTCACATTCGACACTGCTTTGGCGCAACGCCCCGAGACCGTGTGTACGAGCAGGAACTTGCCACTGTTGGAACTCGCATCTCCATTAAACTCCCACCCGAACGAAGAATTGCTATGGTCCCCACAACACAACAAATTATCATGCCTTGTCTATGTAAATGTCCTTGAATTACATTTTGTTGTCTAATTAAGGTATGTATGCAATAAACTGCATTTGTTCAGTCTGTTGATCTTTGGCGTGAGCACTTTGGTCTTTCTTCCTTGGCTTCGTCCGCGACTTTCATCTATTTCATCTCGTCTCTGTTCTCGAGTCTTTAAATCTATTTTTCTATTCAATTGTCGCCTGTCACTGGCCCCTGTATGTCAATGGTCACAGTGTTTCGCCAGGATTCCTTGTGAAGTGCAACCGAAGCCTTCGAATTTCCGAGTTGACAACGATGGATCCACACCTGGTTCAAGGATCGGCTCTCCGTTGCCTTATCTGCAATTTGGCAGTGAATTTTTCCGTTCGGACGATAATCACTTGCCCCAACACCAATATAATCGAGAAATTGGTCCGCTATCCGAATAACCTCGGCGGATGGGGAGTCTGCGGGCGCATAAATCTGAAGATTGAGGGCCCGACGCAGAGTGTGGGGGCAGTGTACAAGGAGCCTGCCGTTGCCTTTTGTACTGAATGCACCGATCGACTGGAAGAAATCGGTCGGATCCTGGTGCAGCTGGAAGAACTCCATCAGCGTGTGACGCTATTTCAAAAGGAGTTGCTGCGCCAGACCCGCTCGACGCTAGTGACAGAGACGCCGGTTGGGGGAACCTCGCCGACCGGAGCAAGGCAACGAATTGTTAAAGGTAAGGCTGAACCATTCGTGTTAATTTCAAGACGACTCAACTGGCTTAACTTAAACTCTTCTGAGTGAATGTGTAGAATTGGAGTTACAGCTTGGATTTGATTCCCCGGACAACATCGCTCCTGTCCCCAGCCAGCGAACCCACGAGATAATACAATCACACAATCAGCCTGTTGTCAAACTGTGGCGACTCGAGCAGGATCCACTGGTGGGTCAGTCGCTCGTCCCAATCGTTGAGATCAAGCAAGAGCCTGATCGTGCTGGCTCTCCCCCTTCCGAGCCAGAATTCTCTATGGAACTGGATACCTGCGACGATGACTACCTCGGAACCCCAACTAGCCACAACAAAGGCGACCAGGGTGAAGATTCAGCCTCCGAAGACGACGATTTCGTGGTTGCAAAAGCGAGTACCCGACGAAGGAGGAGGAGGGTGCAGGTCGAGGTAACCGGCTGCGGGTACCCAGACTGCGAGTTTAAGTGCAAACTGAGAAATACGCTTCGGGAGCATGTGCGAAAGGAGCACTCCGGAGGCAAGTTCTGGCGTAACCTATGCCAAACTCGATCGAGTCAAGAGTTGCTGTCGATTGGTGTGTAAATCGGTTAATAAACGTTCCAACTGCTAAATTATAGAGTTCATGTGTTTCCGCTGTGGAGCCTGTTTTCCTGACCAACCGGACTCTCTCGCCAGCCACGAGCAGTCACATCTTGCCGAAGAGAAGGCCCGGACACCATGCCCGTATTGCCCTCGCACGTACCCCGATCTGGCCAGACAGCGCCAACACCAAAGACGAGTGCACCCCGAGCAGCCCATGCCGCCGTGGCCTGCGAACCTCCTGCCAAAGAAGAAGTCAGCCAATCCGGTCGCCACTGAGTGGACGTGTCCCCATTGCCAGAAGGTCTTCAAGCCGCCGACCGTTCACTCAACCTTCAAAAACCACGTCGCATCGCACACGAAGCCGTTCAAATGCACCGCCGACGGAGGCGCGTGCACGACCGCCTTCGGCTCGAGTATCAGCCTCCGCGCCCACTGCATCCGGGCGCACCCCGAACTCCAGCTCCCCACCTACAAATGCCCGTACCCCGACTGCCCCTTCGAGTCCCGCTTCCAAAGCAGCGTTCGTACGCACGTGGTGGCCAGGCACGAGACGGAGCGGAGCCTCCCCTGCACCGCCGCCCCCGGCTGCGCCTACCGGGCGCCCAACGGAACTTCCCTGCGGAACCACGTGGAGAAGGTGCACGAAGGCAAGAAAAACTTTCTCTGCACGGAATGCGGCCGGAGCTTCTACTTCAAGAACGCGCTTCGACTTCACATGCAGACGCACACCGGCGAGCGTCCCTTCGTCTGCTCCGCCTGCGGGAGGGGCTACACGACGGCGAGGCAGCTGCGGGACCACGAAGCGATCAAGCACAGACAAGAACGACCCCACGTCTGCGACCACTGCGGGGAGCCATACTGCACGAAGAAGCAGCTTTGGAATCACGTCCGCTCGTGGCATCACAACGGAAGTGTCAGAATCGGGGTGCGCCCCGGTGCAGGGAAGGGCAAGGGCAGACCCCGCAAAAGCAAAAGCGTCAGAAACAGCAGCAACAATGCCGCTTGATTGCTGATTCCTGCACCAAAACAGGGTGAATTTAGTTGAATAAATTGATTTCTATATTTGCATTAATTAGAATTTATTATCACATTCGATTGGAATTGGAGTCACGAATCAAGTAGTAGAATTTTTTGTTTTAATTGATACGCCAAAATACGTACATTCCAAAGACAAGCGTCCGTCAAAAGCAATAAATTTAACCGAATGCGCGTCGAAAGTAGTGTTGAAAGTTGAGTAACACATTAAACCATTAAGCAAGGGCAAAATCCAATAAACTCATAAACCAAAAACCAATCATAAAATTATACTATTATACAGGCTATGACTTTGTTTCTACTTAACTGCATTTCAATTTCAACCGCATGCACCCACATGTTAAATTAATGGCCATTAAACGTAAGCTGATTCGAGCTCTGCCACAGACAAATTACAACGGAAACTCGTGTCAATTGACGTCAATTTGATGCACAGATTGCAAGTAATGTTGCAGGCGGCGGGAATGAAGGGATTTGCAACCATAAAGTTTCACGCCTAAAATAAAACGCCATAAAACTTGTTGCATAAAATGCTGGTATTGGGCAGGAACAGTTCACAGTCGAGTCTTGCCCTGCCCTACCCTACCCCGAGTTGGCGATGGCGCGAACCCGCATTTTGTTCTGCCTTGGACTGGCTGCCTGCTTCCTGCAGCCGACCCGCACGCAGACGGTCTCCACGGACCCCGACGACATTGCATTCTACTTGTATCCGAACCCGGCCGACCTGCAGGACACCGACACTCTCGTCTTCGGCGACCCC
Source organism: Mesaphorura yosii (assembly GCA_009869945.1). Lineage (NCBI taxonomy): Eukaryota > Metazoa > Arthropoda > Collembola > Poduromorpha > Tullbergiidae > Mesaphorura > Mesaphorura yosii. The sequence continues at coordinate 21,410 of WIXG01000660.1, forward strand.
GCCTCCGTGGCCAACTCCAGATTCGTGCCGGGGAAGGCGCTGATTCTCCTCATTCACGGGTTCGCACAGAATTACACGACGGTGTTTCCTCAGCTCGTCAAAGACGGTGAGTTACGCAGGCCTGTCGGGAGTCGTGGTCGTGTGCGCGGGCGTATTTGGTCTTTTACCCTTTGCACGCATACCCACAGCCTACCTGCAGAACGGCTACGAGGCCTCCGCGAACATCATCGCCGTCGATTGGGGCTTGCTCGCCACTCCAGTCCCGGTCGCCCTCCTGCCGTGGTCGGACAATGTGCTCACTCAACAGCTGGCAGTCGCCCTCGTGCTGCTTGGCTACCCCCTTGCCGAAGCCAACACGGCCGTCACCTCCACACGCGTGGGGGATTTCATCGAATTCCTGCTCAGCGCAGGATTCTTGGCGCCCGACGACCTGGCGGACACAGCCCACTTCATTGGCATGAGCATGGGCGCGCACGTCGCCGGTATCGCCGCCGAGCAAGTCCGACAGGATACGGGGCTCACTGTAGCCCGGATCACGGGGCTGGATCCGGCCGGCCCTCTTTACCAAGGCATGCCCGCCTCGGATAGGCTCAGTCCCACCGACGCCGCGTACGTTGACGTGGTGCACAGCAACCAGGGCGAGTTTGGCTACGTGGGCTCCTTGGGCACCGCCGACTATTACGTCAACGGGGGCGGGCCCCTCCAGCCGGGCTGTTCGCTTTTGCCCACGAGCGTGGACGGAGCATTCTGCAGCCACGCGAAATCAATTTACTACTACGCGGCATCGATTTCAAATTCGTCGCTACGTGGTTGCAAGTGCCTTCTTTCGAGTGTGGGTTTGATTTGCCTCGGAACGGCCCCCTGCACGGCGTTCGGCGAGGGCTCCCCGTCCAGGTAAGAGTCTAACATGTGGCGCCACCATCAGCGGCCCTTAACTCAACTCTCTTTGTCATCATCACAGTGCCCGCGGATGCTACTGCCTCTCACTGACAACCAACCCGTGACAGCCGAATTGATGCCAATTAAAATAGCACTGATAAGTTCAGCAACTTCTTTTTCACTGTATGTGGACACGTACTTGACCATTTTTGCATGAATGAAACGAATGCTCTGTTGTTCTTGTTTTTACTCAGCGAAGGTTGGTCGCGAAAAATCGTGCATAACTTGCAGGAAATTCTTTATCTCGAGTTCAAAGCTCAAATTCCATTTATCAACCACTCGCTGTGTGTTGGCGTTACGTAATCACTCGTTTACTTCGGTGGATTAACTGCACTGGATGACATCGGATGATGTCAGTCGTTCGCAATTTACGTTGACTCACATTCGATTTTCGCACACTTAAAAGGATGTCATGCGCATTTGACAGTGCAATAACAATTTTAAATCGAATTGAGAGCGGTCAGCACGCGTTGCTTTTACACTGCCATGGATTTGACGGCCTTTCTTCTGCTGGTCGGGCTGGGCGCTCTCGTGTTTTATGTTCTGTGTGGACCTCCCAGAAAAGGCAAGAACCTGCCGCCCGGTCCTCCCGCTGGCCTTCCGATCCTCGGCCAGCTCCTCCAAATTGACCGGACCAAGATATTCAGCGACACGGTGGGCAGGTGGGCGGATGAGTACGGACCGATCTTCAGGGTTCGCCTGGGCGGCTACGACTGCTTCTTCCTCAACGACCCGAAACTCATCCGCGATACCCTCAACGACCCGGCGCTCAACGGCCGCCCCGACAACCGCGTGTGGAAGACCATGGCTTCGGGGAACCACGGAATTCTCTTCGCGGATGGGCCGACTTGGGCCGAGCAACGCCGCTTCACGCTCCGCCACCTCCGCGAGTTTGGCTTCGGGAAGAACGCCATGGAGACGCTCATCCTCGACGAGGCCCGCGACCTCTTCGACGGCTTCCGCACCGACGCGGCCGCGGGGCGCTCCGTGACAGGACTCGGTCGCCGCTTCAGTCTGGCCGTTCTCTCCTCGCTGTGGTTCATCGTGTCGGGGGAGCGCCTGAACCACGACGACCCCGAGTTGAAGGACATTCTCGAGGACGTCTTCCGCCAGATGGATGACGTCTTCTCGAAAGGCATTCTTAGCTTCGTCCCCGCGCTCGCGACAGTTGCGCCGGAGCGGAGCGGCTACAACGGACTCTTGCGGGCCTTCGAGCGAGCCACCGTCTTCATGAAGCGGTACATCACGCAGCACGAGAACAGCCGCGTCGAAGGCCAGCCGCGGGACTTCATCGACTCGTATCTCGACGAAATGCACAGGGCAAAGGACACGAACTCGAGTTTCTACAAGGAGCAAGGATGTAAGCAAATGAGACTTTATCTTTGGCGCTGAAGTGTCCTGTTGTTAATCTGGTGTTTTCTTAGACAGAAACCTGCTCGCCGTCATCATGGACCTATTTGGTGCCGGCGCCGAAACGACGTCGACGACCCTCGACTGGGCAGTGCTTTACTTGGCTACCAATCAACACGTGCAGAAGGAGCTGCAGGCCGAGATCGACGCCGTGCTGGGCTCGGGATCGGCTGCCCGCTTACCCTCGCTATCCGACAAGGGCCTCATGCCGTACGCGGAGGCGGTCATGCTAGAAGTGCTGCGTGCCTCCTCCATCGCGGGGATCGGTCTGTTTCACACGACGCTGTCCGACGTGAAGATCGGTGGTTACGACGTCCCCCGTGGCTCCTTCGTCGTCCCCTCTCTCCGCTACGTCCACCACGACCCCCGCCTCTGGGACGCCCCGGCCGAGTTCAACCCGACCCGATTCCTGCGCACACGCACGACGGACGCAGACGGCGGGGTGGGTGAGCGGGAATGCGTGAGGTCCGAGAATCTGATGCCTTTCGCCGTGGGCAAACGCGTCTGCCTCGGCGAGACGCTTGCGAGGGACGAATTCTTCCTATTTCTCGTCTGCCTCTTTCAGCGATACACCATACAGCTCGACTCCGCCCATCCGCCCACGGACGGCTCACCCCTACATACGTTTCTTCTTAAGCCACAGCCTTATCACGTCATCATGCGGGAAAGAAGCAGCGAAGCAGTTAATTAGTGATTAGGGAAATTAGCACTTTGTAGTACTCCAAACAGAAGTTTTATTGCAAAAATACAAAGCAATTAAAAAATTCATCTTCCGTCCACGCTTTTAAACGGCGACGTGGAGGTTGGCACCGGCGTTCGCGTAACCCGTGGCGCTGCCCGACACGCCGTGAATGCCCGCCGCGGCCGCAATTCCCGCTCCGGCGCCTGCCCCCACGCTGCCCAGTCCCACCACGTCTCCGCCCGCGTTGCCACCGGCCGAGACGTGCGTCGCGAGCCCGCCGTTCTCGAGCGCGATGCCTGAGGCGCCCTCGAGACCTCCGTGCACGCCGACGCCGCCGAGCATGAGCCCCGCGGAGCCCGATGCCTTCTGGTGGGCGGAGAGTCCCTTGATATGGCCCTCGTAGTCACCCGAGACACCCGTGTCGAGCCCCAGCAAGTCGCTCTTCACACTGGCAGAGCCCCGCGAATGGAGGCCGAGCCCGGTTTCCTCGGAGCCCCCAACGGCGACCTCCCCGCCCATCTGCACGCCACCGATGCCCACGTTGCCGCCCAGCCCGATCGTCCCGTCCTCGTTGATGCCCAGACTCACTTCGCCCAGCCCAAAGTTGAGGCTGTGTTTCCCCTTCGGTAACCGGTCGTGGAGCGCCTTGTATAGCCCCCACTGACGCTCCTCACGGTCCAGCGCCTGGAGGGTGGGGGCGCCCTGCACCTGCACGGCGCAGAAAGTGAGCACAGCGAGGGAAATGAAAAACGTGAGGGATTGCATGGTTGAGCGAGATTCTAACTTCTGACTGGATCTGAATCCAATTTGGCCTCGGACGCAACATTTCTTTGCCCGGCGACGTCGGCGGGCTTGTCAAACACGGAAACCCGATCAAAGCCGCGTCTGACCGCAGCGGGTGAAGATTACGCGGGCAAGAAGACATAATTGGGCTGTTTGTCGCAGTTCGTAGACCACAATCAGTGCAGAAAGTAGTAGTAGGAGTGCCGGTACTGGCTTCCTGCTGGCACGGAAAAATACACGCTCACAGTCCCAACGGAAACGTCATCCTCTCTTTCGATCGATGAATCAATCAAAATTGTGACAGGTCGATCGTCATCGCCGGCGGCGTCCGTGTGTCATGCCTCATTGATTCGCCATTGACAAGCCGGCTCCGGTTCAGCGACAGAGCCGTGTGTCATGTCCGATTGAATTTGCTGTGTGTCAAGTCCCGTTGCTGCCTCGCCTGACTAGTCTGCCTGTTTGCTTTGAGTAAAGTAAAATGAGTTGCCTCTTTACCTGTCATGTAATTGCGAATAAATCGATCTATCATTCGTGACTGTGAATGGAAGTGTCAAGTCCCATTTCAGGTCTCAGTAATAAACTCTGCAAGTACTCAATGGAACAATTCTTGCGAAACGCACTGTATTATGTTGCCTATGTTCGTGACACTGTGGCGGGCAGAGACAAGGCGATAGACGAATTGTCTTGCGCAGTGGCCACGGGCTCAAATGGTCTGGCCCGCCCCGTCCGGCCATCATAAATACGAAACTCATTCGGAGAGATCAACATAGAAATTCTAAACAAGTCAACAAAATGGCAATTCGAAAAGTTTTCCTGTTCTTGGCCGCCTCGTAGTTCTATGCCAGCAGCGTTACTGCACGTAGACTTAAAGTCTTTCAAATACCCGTTTTTATGCACAAGTACACTACAACCAGCCAGTTAAAGGGGTTGGGTCTTGAACTGCCGGAGATGTGAGACGGAATAAGAAAATTATGCATGCCACATGAGTACGTTAACTCTACTGTATTCTATTCATGTACACGTCTCGGGGCGGTGCTGATCACGCATCCGGACTTTCCTGACACCGTCGAAAATGAAAATGGTGGTCAGCCAACTGGTACTGTCAAGCGCTGGGAAGGTAGCAGAACTCTAAAAAAAACTCGGTATTCTTCTTGCTCTTGCATTTATTCAAACTGCATCTAATCAGAATTCAACACTCCTAGCAGACATGTAAATTAAGTGGTCAACCAGAATGTGAATACATAATTCGTGGGTACTAAACTAAAGCACCTCGCAAATGTAGCGCCTCCTGGAGAGCAGCCTGCTGCGCGCAGTTCGAATGGAAAAATCAAACTGGGACTTGTCGTATGTGGCGAGGTCGAATGAGGGGTCTGGGTTGGGCTCATTTGGTGCCCAGAACCCAGGGTACGACGGCATGAAGGTAGCAGGCTCGATCCACCTCCACTTGCCCGTAGATGCGTCGCGGACCCCTGCTGTATAGAGTGAAACTTGTTGGAGGCGGTGTTGCACAAGCAGTTTGAATAACGTTTCGCCCTGCTGCTGATCCATCACGGTAAGGAGTCGTCCACCTATGATCGTCTGCACGCAGTGGTAGTACGCATCATTCCAAACGGCCTGAAATCAAGCAAACAGACACGTCACAGTTACATCCCATCCCCGAAGTGTACATTTCTTCAAGGCGTGTGTTAATTCCCCCAAGGATTGAACTTACTTCCTCCAGACTCAAATGGAGTGTCTTATAACCGGCTCTTGTGCCATTGGAACGACTTACTGGAATTGTTCCAATGTTTTCAAACCCTAAAATTGTTTAAAAATTCCGAACATTAGACGCCGAAAAATGCGTACTGTCGGCACGCATTGAAACTTACCCGGGTAGCTTTCATTGCCCTCCAGTCGGGTCTGTTTCTGTGCTGCTTCAAGGGGGACGATGGCAGCTTCGGAGCCCGTTGGAGAGTTCAGCGTTGCCGTGACAAGCACAAAGATGAAGAGCGTGATTTTGGACATCTTGGGAATGTATGTTATTCCTTTGTCTCCGTCGCTTAGGATTTAACTCAGAGCTGAGCTGAACTGAGTTATCAAGCCAGAGTTGTTTCTATTTATACCAACTGTCCGACCTGTCTCCTTTGTTAGGAGAAGTAGCCCTACCCGGAAAAGTAGGTCAATCATTTTGGGTCGACCTTCATCACCCTACTCGAGATTAATCATGGATTTCCTGGAAAATTTTCCGATAACCGAAAAGGATCGAGAGTGAATATTATTCATGAGCCGAGCAGTGGATTGAGAGGGCACACATATTTTTATCACACTGTCGAATTGGAATAGTGCTTATCAGCTACGCATTCTAAGCTCAGTGTTTATTTTGTCAGACCCTGGATCGTTTTCGAGCGAAATGGAAATGTGGTGCACTTTCCCATGAATTTTTGCAAAAATTCAAACTAGTCCATCGACAAACGACAGTATTTGCCACGCAGGCCTTCAATGAAAATGTTTCTGCAATAATTGCCAGCACGGACATTAAGACCATGACTCCATAAACCGTAAACGGGGATTGAAGCGAGGACGTCGAAAGCTTCTCGGGCCGCGGCGCAGCTGGAGGGAGACCAAACAGGGCCGGAGCCACGATCGATTCGTGGTTGTTCTCTTCGTCATAAAAGTAGTATCTGGTCATTTTTCGCGAGAAAAATTCGTCATGTAAACTTCTCCCAGCGTTCGTAGAGCCCGGACTCAATCAACCCGGACTTGAATGCGGGACCAAAGAGCCTGGCGACGTAATTACTCTGAAAGCTGACGTAAAAAATGTCGACGAGTGGATTTGCCGTGCCCACGAAAGGCACGAGCTTCTTCTTCTCGAGGGAGTGCCAGAGCCAGCTCAAAACGATTCCATGTCATTGGAGCCATTGTGAAAGGAGCCATTCCAATAGGAGCCACTCGAAAAGGGCCACCGAAAAGGGGCCATTCAAAAGGAGCCACCGAAAAGGGGCCATTCAAAAGGAGCCACAGAAAGGCGCCATTCCAATAGGAGCCACTCGAAAGGGGCCACAATGTGAATAGGGGCCACAAGCAATACAAGCCACATCGAACAAAGAATTATTTTGTGTCGCCACAACGAGCAGTGCCAAATGCCACCCATTCGTGATGACTT
>WIXG01000661.1:0-28213 GCA_009869945.1 Mesaphorura yosii
GTACCACCAACGCGAAAAGTGTGTGAAACATTTCGCAACGTCTCATTTCGCACCGAAAACGCGATTTCGCATCGACTGAATACGAGGCTACAGCAGGTGAGATGAAATACCTGCCCTATCGTACTTGTAGGAAGAGCAATTTTTTAGATTCGTATGCGATCATGATTGAGGAGCGAAAACGGTGAACTCAAGGGCATAAATGAGTTGAATTTGTTTGACTAACTTTACCGAAGCTCGAGTCATTCAAATTGACCCTGACCTCAGCAAGCCAGAGTAAGCAATTTAACCATAATTTTTGAAAATTGGTTTATTTTTTCACAGCGCGTGCCCGCATTTCAATAAATTATAACTTGCTTTCTCCATACCCAAAACTATTTTAATACTTATTCTAATATTTGCTGAGTCCCACAAGCAAGTCAATAACCCGTGCCAGAATCACTTCCTGAAGAATTCTGATGAACGTGAGCCTGTCAAATGTGAAGAGAGGCTTTACGTGTATACGGAGTGGTGCACAAGATTTCAAATGGCGTTGATTCAGCGCCGAGACTCTGTACATTTTCAGGTACGAGTTGTTGAATTCCTTCGATGTTTCAGTGTACGATACAATCGATTTGCTGATACTTCCCAGAGCGACAAGCACGAATAGGCCGACAATTGCAGCCATTACCCGAAGAATTCCACCCGCATGCATGCCATTGTAGAAAGTATTGAAGAGGCAGGAGATTGCCATCATCTCAGCACAAATAATCACGACTGGAGTCACGAAATGCCCAAATTGATCCAGGAGAACATGACAGAGTTGAAATTCTCTATAGACTCGAATGTACTTCGCCAGCTCTTCGTTATTCCTATCCGGTGTCCAACTCATTAACTCCAAGAACTGTACCGTCGATCGAAAATGACAAAAATAAAAGCAAGCGAAATATGTCACGCACGCCAAATCACCAGCCAGGCCAAACCAGGCCACGCAACCAATCACGAGGTTCGGGCCCAAAGTCTCGAACCGGATATGGTGTGAGAGTCCAGGAACCGTGAACAGAAACAGCACACAGGCTGGAATGCACATGACTGGAGTTAGGCCCTGGAATATGTGAGCAGCCTTTATGTAGCCCTCACTGCCGTCTTTGGATTGTCGTGAAACATTGAATGCGTGCGCAGCATTTTGGTGTACTTCGAACACCTGCGCAAACATGTAGACTGCAAACTTGAGATTCTGTAGGCAGGTGACGCCAAGTGCGGCGGACATGACAAGCAGTGGGAAGAGAAAGAGTGAGGCTGCGATCTCTCGCAGCGAAGCATGTCCTACCGCAATGGCCTCGAACAAGGCGCAGATGATTACAAATCTTGCGAGGACGTTTCCAGCAACGTACAGTATGTAGTTGTACTTTGGTAACCCTTTCGCTGGATGAACAACGTATCTTCCGCTGCGAGTGTAAACAGCTGGTGAGATTAAATACCTGAACAATCGTATTTGTAGGAAGAGTAGTTCTTGAGATTTGTAGGAGATCATGGCTGACAACGCGAGCCAAGAGGGCACGGACAAAAATGAGACAAATATACTTCATTGCAGCCTAAACTATTAAATTTGACCTCAGCGACTAATTGAACGTAATTTCCCTAAATTGCGGAAAGCGTAGAGAAATGCGGAACGCTCGCTCGCATTTCAACTTCAAACCTAAAATCATGACTCGAAATCTCTTTTCCTTAAAAATAATGCCAGGGATGAAGCAAATTTATTCTACTGAATGAAATACGAATAGCAGGCAATTATTGACAGAAGTTGGTCTATGAAGTGCACGAGGCACGCGTGCGTTTGTGCGATAAAATGTTTCATTTGAAATATCTCGCCGAAGTATGCGAAGGCTGAGACTAGAACCATGATAGCAAAGACTGTGAGTGGAATCCTGTATAAATTTAATGAGCCTCACGACGGTTATGGTAGTAGTTCAGGAAGTTGAAAGATGGTCGGTTGAACAGTGGGTTCATGCTCCTCCTCAGGATAGAACCCTCTGGATTGGATTTCCAAGCTCAAGTCAAACAATCGCACCCACGTGTCATGCATTCCTGATCCCATGACGGCTCGAATAGTTCCTTCATCAACCTGTGCACGTAATTTTGGACACAGTAAAGATCTGAACAAGCATGAACGGATAGGCAAGACCATCGAACACGACCAGTTTCTCCATTGGAGTTGTATGTTACGTGAAATGAATGGCTGCGCGAACATTCGTACTCTCTAACATTGCAGAATTCTTCGGAATCCTCTCAGCACCTCTGACAACAGCAATTTCCGTTCCTTGAATTGTACCGATGAACACATGAATATGGGCAATAAACATTAGATTTTCTCCTTAGAAAAAAATCGCTAATATCTTGTGCACGAGTAGTATCTTTTAATGGGTACACGCAATGTACACAAAGACAGTGATTGAGATGGCCCTTCATTCAATTCTGGAATTCGGGATTTGAAAGAGTGTCCAATTACGCAATATATGGTCCCGGGATGTCAATTCGAGTGGTCAAAAACTGGCTGACTGTTCTGAATGCCAAGTCCAGACGTGCAGACAGCCGTGGGTGCCTCAAGTCTGGACTTACGTGAGCATGGACTTCGCTAAATCCATTTTTCTTTCTTTGATTGCCATGAAAACGTCAGGTGGGCAGCCGGTCCACCTAAGTTCAACCCCTGTGCCCCGAGATTTTGCTGGCCAGCTACTGAAAGTGATTTTGCAAGAATTCTGGTCGAAACCAACCCCAGAATTCGGAACCAGAACTGCGCTAACCGTGAACGGGACGGAATTCCATGCCCTGGGCGCTACCCTCGCGACATTTTGGGATTTTCAGGACGCTCTCAATTTTACCCTGCGCATAATTGTCAGCGATCGCGAGCACGAGTCGGAATTAAATATACGGAAGGGCGGAAACAGGACGGGCGAAGGCGCATGGCTGGCTTTTGGCGTTGCTGACGTATCACACGTGTACAACTTGGACCCTGTCATCGCCGGCATGGGACATTTCCAGTACTTGCACCCCGTCCGAGCGCAGTTTCGTTACCTGTTCTTCAGGCAGCCGGCCGTCAAGCTGTACAGGTCAATTTTCTTGGATCCTTTCCAGACGCAGTTGTGGGTCGCCTTGCTCGCAACTTGGGTCCTCGTCGTCATAGCAACTTTGATTCTGCTGCTGGCTGTCTCCGTCTCGGCGAAAGACCGTCGTCACGAGACGTCCAACATTGGGTTGCTATATCGTACAACCTTGTGGCTGATATCCACCGTCACTGGAAAAAGCATTCCAGTCACTTCACATGTCGTCTCTCTGTCGCTCCGGCTCGTGACACTGACAGCTGAAGGACTTAGTTTCGTCACCCTCTCCGTCTACATGGCTCTCATCATCTCCACTCTGTCACTGCACGTCGACCCAATTAGGGGACTTGCGGGCCTTTTGGACTACGAGTATACGATGGTGGGTTCGCTGTCTTACGCGGACCCGCGCTACTTTACCACGGACACGGCGCTCGTGAATCGAATGCACGGCATGTCGTCCATCGAATTCCGCAGCTACGAAGACACCGTTATCAGAGTACTGTGTAACAATGGCAACGGAACGCGCTTTGTCGCCACTGAAGTGCTGCAGGGCTTGTGGACCAACGCAAAGCTTCAGAACTTTACGGACACCGAAATCTGCGGCTTGTCACATTTTCAGTCACTCACGACGCTGAAACAGGCGATGGTTGTTCCGAAAGGCTCGCCGTTTAAAGAAGTACTCAATCGGAAGTAGGTTCCGACGAAGGACGGTCCGAAAATATAAAAGAATTTACTTGACACTTGAATCACACGCAGGATTCTGCAAATTCTTGCGAGTGGAACCAACAAACGAAATGACGCCGTGTTTATGCTGGCTACGGTAGCAAAATGCCCTCTTCCAGAGAAGTATGCCTACAAGTCAATCAATCTAATTGATACGACGGAAGCGTTCTGGGTTCTGACAGCGGGCTGGGTGCTTGGCTGCTTGTTCGTTGCTTTGGAGAAATGGGCGGCGTCAGGTCGACACGCAAATTTTAATAATCTAACCAACAATTGTTTATGATTATAACTAATAATTATAATTATCGCCTCGTTGAGTTCGTCGTCGTGGAGACCGCGGACGACCGTGGCTGGGGCTGGCGCCATCGGTAATTGCCATTGCCATCTGGCTCGCCAGTTCATCCACGACCGTGGCGGAGTGAAACTGATTCCACAAACCAATGTTGGACTTGGGCGGCTCACGGCGTCTCGTTAGCGCCGAAACGGCCAGCAGCAGCACGGTTGCCGTGACGACGACGATCCACGTTTCGAGCAAACCTCACCCGCGCATGAGACCTTTGACGCTGCCGAGGAGTAGCCATCGACCGGCGATTTGACACTTTCTTTGGCGACAGTTTTGTAAATTTTTTATCAACTTGCAAATAAATATTTCAGAAATGCAAATTGCAAAGTGAACAATTTCGTGTTGTCAATTTTCTCCAGTTGTCACTTGTGCAAATAATTGACCAAGTCACTTTGACACAAATTGAGTGACATTTCTGGACAAAAACGTCACGCCATGTCAAGACTCAACAAGAGAACTTAGCTTAGAATGGAGCAGAAAAATATTCTATCCGAGATATGCATATCAGTAGCGCTGCCCAGCGGCCTCTTGCCCCAGCAATACTCCTGCAGCAATATGTCACAGCGTACAAGGTCCTTGGCAACTCGGTCCGGTGTTTTTATTAACAGTATCCAGGCCCGCGCTGAGAAAAATACAGTATTCTGACCTTTGACAAGAAATATCTAAAAGTTTAAAAATATGCATTCTCTGGGTTTTTGTTCACATTGTAGGGCTTGAAATGCTATACGAGATATATGTTTGCCAGTGCGCAAAATATTTGTCAAAGTAAGCTAAATAAAGCTAAACTCTAGGTTAAAACATGTCACAGAAGATTGCATGTTTCTCGGATTTGGAGAATAGGCTCTCTGTGCAAATTGTAGGAGTGAGAGTCAAAGAATGGCTCTACAAAACGGTATAAGCCCGATTGGTTAAAAATTTGTCCGCTAGAAGTTAAACACATAGACAGAATGCACTTTTATACGTAAGGAAACCTTTGGTCGTGAGACCCGGGCGAGCTATTTCGGGAACTAGAACATTAAGGTTTCATATCGCGCTCAGAGCATTATATGGGTTTTAGACCAATTGCAAGTTAACTTGACTATTTATTCACGGTATCGGCGTCCTGAACACAAAATATGCATCGTGAGAGTGTTTCATGCCAATCCTCTCGTGGAATCTCCTCGAGACCGTGTTGGTTCGCTCTACAACGGAGCACGGGCTAAATCGGGCGGCCAGTAAATTTGCCACGAGCTCCCGCATGACGAAAGTCGCAAAATTCCGGTTTCTGAACCCTGGATCCGTGTACAGCATGCCAATGAACCCGTTCCCAGTCGTGACTGCTCCACTGCGTGGCTCCAGACCGCCCTCAATGAACAGGCCGCACGACGGAGCCCGTTCGACGAGTTTCTCCACGTACACCCGCGTCTCGGGCTTGGCGTATTTGAAGCTGCCCTGAATGAAGTCGACTCCCTGCGGGGAATTCAGGGAGTGAAGAGTGAGACCAGCATTTTTGTCATTAGGGTCATCGGCTGCAGCAACAGCGGGGAGGTATTTGTCCGTGTAGTACACCACACAAGGGTTAACGGTCGTCTGGTTCCCCTTGGCGTAGCAACTGATCTCGAATATCATGTCTGCAACCGGATGATCTAGCGCCGAAAAGAAGTATGGGGCTTCCCAGTCGAATAGCCGTGAGTTTAGGAATGCATTCTTGATTGCGTCACTGATTGGACCCTCAAGTTCGTGTGGAGGAGCAGAAATGTTGATATCCCGGCCATAATCCTGCAAAATCCTGGGTGATTTCCGAAAGCTGAGAAAACTACGCCGTAAAGCGGAAAAAAGCTTACATCTCGCTTAAATATTGTCACAATCCAGCAATTCGGGCTCTTGTCTCCGTTGAGTGTGTAAATCTTCATCTCGTTCAGGAATGATGGGTGCATGATGGCCATATTGTAGACCTGGAATATTGAAAAGAGGTATGTGTCGATGAATTAATGGCAGCGTTATGATTAATTACTAGCCCGACTTGCATAAGCTTACGTTAGAAGCACGTGGAAGTCTTTCGCGCAGTATCGAAAGTAACTCCCACCCATCTCGAACTGGTTGAAAGTCATCGATGGCCGATTCCGATTCTGTTTCTGTCGGATTCATGAATCACGATTCTAAGAAGCCTGTATGCCGCACCTGAAATTAACTCAATATGTCCAACTTAGCGTAGGCACAATTTAAAAGTGGTGCACAAGTTCAAGTTTTCAGACGATTGCCAGCCGGTGCGTGCGCGTTCAGCATTGAAACTCTCTTATCAGTGTTATCAGTGATGCAATTCAAAATAATATTCGCGTAAGCCTGACCGGCGCCGAGGCTGAAGGCTGTTTTCAAGTTTAAAGTCCGTTCATTTGTTCGAATTCAATGCAGAAACCAGCATGCATTTTACAAGCTGACTTCTTCCAGCAGCAAGGAATTGGAGAGTCACAATGGAAAATTGTGACAATTACAAATCAACTGGAAGGGCTAGAACAATAGAATCTAGATTTTGAGCAACACAAAATGAATGAAGACGTTCAGAACTCCAATCACCGCCACCGTCAATGTCACCGCCATGTCCAACCCCGATTTCCTTTCTCCAGCGGACCTGCCAACTTGACACAACTCGTGATTGGGTGGGCAGTGGCAAAGACTGTGATGGCTACTCGCCTCCTCGTAGTGGCATACGCTTCGATTCCCGAACAGTTTGAAGCATTGCTCGTCGATGTGGCATTCTCCTTTCGGAGACGAAACATCTTCCAAGCAGGTCTCGTCGTACTTCTTACCCAATCTACACACACATACCTGGTCCCTGCATATCAGATCCTTACCGCAGTGCGATTGTTCACTGCAAGAAGTGTCGAGCACTGTCGGAAGCCAAACATTAAATTGTTTGCTAAGGTACTGCTTTTTCAGTTTGCTAATTGCTAACCTCCTAGCAGAGCGTCGGCCAAGGCGAATGTGCAAAATACAAATACGAAGGCGAAAATTCGCATTGCGAAAGTTTTCATTGCGCGTATTAATCTTTGAGGCGCGAGACTCGAGTCTTGATGGAGCTGGAACGAGTTCGAGTTATGAGTGTTTGTCACTTGTATTGAAAGCGAAGTTGAAAGCGCGTTTAACTAGGATTTAATACCCTTTACCTCTTGACTGATTAAATATGACTAATAGCACTGCATTCTGCGCAGTTCATGTAATTCAAATCAGCAAGCCGGCACGAGAGAGAGGCAATCAGACAGATGCTGATTGTCGTTCAGCATTCAACTCATCGTCACTTGATCGTTCCTCGGTCGTAATCAGTCGAATGGGTGCCGGCGCGGCGCTGACTGACTACATTCCACTTCTTCGAAAAGGGGAATTAATCTCAAAATGGGTTTGCGAAGTGCTGCTCGGGCAGGCCATAAAAGCAAGACTGAACGGCGTAAAAGTGATTCGATACTCGAGCATATGGGGGCACAGTCAAACGGGGTTCATAGCGACTGACACTGGACACAATCACTGATGGAATCTAATCACGACGTGCGTCGGTCTCAAAAAGTTCCCGGAGCTGGACAATGCGCTCAGATTCGCTGTCGTGCCGGTCGACGTCGCAGCGAGCCGAACACTCCAATTACTGTTAAACGGAGATACGGAAGATGGCGTGTACAACATGACGACGGAGACGGTGATGAAGGAGTGTGGACTCGATGCAGAATTTCTGCCGCCTTCTGAGTGGCGGGATGCCGTCTTCGGTAAAGCAGGCTTGAACGCCGAACTTAAAGCGGATTCTGAGAACAACAATTTGTTTTCGTGTGTTGTACGAAGACGGCTAATCAAGCAAACAAACTTCATTATTTCTTCATTCACGGTCTAGGAAAATAGCATCACGTTTAGTCTAGTCTACTGTAATTTACTTGATGGCTACGGCTAACGGCTTCTATTTAGTGAATTAATGATCTGAATCTAAAAAAAATTGAATTTGATCCTGGACGAAACTAAAGACTAATGTGCTAAACTCCAATTACGTGTAAGTACAATCAGTCAGTTTTGTGATATTTTCCTGAAACTAAAATACTAAAATCCGAAAGTTAATAACCAGAATAAACTCCGATGCATGACCCGAAACATGTTCTGGCGGTGGCGGATGGTGACAACCTTATACTACTGACGGCGGCGGCATACTTAACGAATGCAATTATTTGTAATTATTATTAACCATTCATATTTCATGTTTTGCAAATAAATGTACACTTAAAATGCATGTTTGAGACGATGTTGCGTGCGTGGTGTATTTGAATCAATTTACATTTTGCTACGATTAACAATAATAGTAATTCACTCAATATCTCTTGAAAACCAATTCCTTAAAGTAGTTGCAAGTTACACCCAAAGAACTGCGAACGAACATGAACACTTAATGCACTCGTACACGACATAAAAGCACTCGTGTCAATGTCGGCCTTGTACAGTCAGCGGTCGCCAGTTGTCATGAAACTCATTAGGTTGCTCATTCTGCTCGGAGTGCATTATGCCAGCTCCACCGCGCTCCCGGTAGTCCATCCGAAGCTCCCGCCTCCACCGATCGTCGTACTTCGTTCCCTGAACTCGTTTATGAACGAATTTAGCGATCACTGGATCCACATCTTGCTGGCCGGCTCCAACATCCACATCGACGAGCCCGAGCTCCCAATTTCTCTCTGTGGGAGTGCTGCTGCTGTTTTTCAAGTCCCAAGCAGACACACCAACGTCCAGCTGGTGCAGCGTCTGCTCATCATTCTTTTGCCACAGTTCGGCGAATCCGGAGGACAGCAGTACTTGCAGACTTTGGAACAACTGGAACGATTCTCGTTGGGCCTGCGAGATTGTATAGGACGGCTTACAGTATCAAGCAATAGTATTGATGTGTTTGATGCACCGTGCTTTATAGCCTTCCCAATTACAGTTGCTATCTGGACAAGTTCGTGGCAGCTGGGGCTCGGAGTCGGTCCACAATCGTCCTATAACAATCCGTTTCGATATCACAGCCTCAAGTACCTTGTACTTCACACCGTGCGCATGAGCGTGGATGAGTTTGACGAGGTGGAAGGGAACGAAGTAGCCGTAGCTTACTATGTCGTGAAATCGGTATTCGGAGGTCATTCGCCAGTTCTCGTCGTAGAGGTTCAGGATTGTGCGGAGTCCAAGCCGCGGATTGCGGGGTTGTGCAGGGCGCAGATCGATGCGACCAACGCACTGCTGCGGACTGCGGCCCCCGGTCCAAAAATCCACAGGCAGTGGGGGCTATTAAACACAACGTCAGGGAAATGCGCGCAGGCCAGCCCGCGTCACGGCAGCGTGGAAACCCTTCTGGAGACAACAAACAAAATGACTCGAAAGCCCATTCAAAGATTCTCTGTCGACAACCCGTTCAATGCAAGTCGAGTCGGGTTACAGTGGCTCATTATTTCCCTGATAGTCGAAGAGGTTGAGATGGAGTTTCTGGACGTGCGTTGCGAGAATCCCCAGAACAAATCAGTTGCGAACTGGTTCACTGAAAATATTCTTTGGTTGGGAACTTCAAACACGCTCTCAAGAGAAGCCTACACGTCCGCGTCGTACAGTCCCAACGTGGTTGTAGCCGGAACGGAGGACTGGCACATTGCTACGTGCGATGGGAGTTACTCAAACCTGAGTTATAGATTCTATTTGCGTCCGTATGACTTTGTGTCTTGGGCAATGTGTCTCGTGACCGTTGGCGCCATCACGACCTTCGTCCTTCTTGTATTGCGCTCGAAGGGGTCATTCCCCGTCTGTGACACGGTGCACGGGTTGTTAGCTACCGGTTTCGGGATGCTGATCGGTAAGGCTCGGCCCACTCCGCCCGTAATACAATCCCAGAGTGTCGTACTCACGTGTTTCATGCTAACATTCGGTCTGTGGGCTCTAATGTCCGTCATTCTGTCCGGGGGGTACCAAGGTCTTTTCACAGCGGAACTCACGATGCCAGTTCCTCAGAAATCAAAGTGGCTCAGCCTCGCCCAGCTCAACTGGTTCCGAATATACCAGCGCAAGTACAAAGTTCCGACTCCATGGCATAATGAAGCGACCAACGAGGCGTTCCTCTTAGTTGACACTTTCCTGGAGTACGAGAATATGACTGAAACCATTTACAAAACCCGACAGTGTAATCAAACAAACGAACAGTACGTGCAGCTACAATGTCCAGCCATGATTAAGTTGCACGAAATGGGCGTTACGAACAAAGAAATTAAAACGTGGGCGTTTTGGAACATTGCTGAATCGTACAACACAATAGCATCGGACGACAAAATCCCGAAAGTAGTTGTGTTTGCGTCAATGTTGGGCATGTTCGGGCAAAATGAGGCGAACGGGTTGGATTTAGATCCGAACCAGGCCGAAGTTTTCTTGGATGCAATCGCATCTTGTCACAAGTCTGCAATCATGGAAACGGAGCAGGAGCTCACGTATTTCAATCAGTTTCTGAAAGCACGGACGGGGCGAAGCGCGCTGACGGTCGGAGGCCGGGTCAGCAGAGATTGGGTCATCTATGACTTTGCACATAATGAAGCAAGCGCTGTTTCACGGTACGCGTACGTTCGACTGCAGCAGATCATATCTTCGGGGATTTACAATTTTTGGGAGAAGTGGTACAACCGGAAGCACCCGATAGCATGGCGGGCGGCCGTGGGAGACGCTGTCCCGTCGATTGCCAAAGTGGGCGTGCCCGCACCGTTATCAATGCACTCGAATGTAAAAACGGCGTTCTTCTTCCTCGGATACGGTTGCCTGGCATCCACAGTGTGCTTGGCCTTGGAGGTTGTAATCAAGAAAGTGAACAGAAAGCAAACGGCGATGGTCTGAAGTCTTATACTGACACCCTTTTGTGTTTTGAGCATTTATTGGTCTATTTGTTTCATTTGTTCAACCTTAACGAATAATTCAGCGGCCCTCGAATGCATCCCAGCAGACGGGCCAGCTAGCGATCCGCGAAAAGGTTGATCGCCCCCACTCCTGCCCCCTGGAACACTATCTTGTGAACGTTGCCTGCTAGCGCCGCAAGAGCTTCTTGGTCGCAGGTGAGCTCTTCTCCCCAGTCACGATTTCGGTGCTCAAGCCTGGCGTGCTGCATCCACTCCTCGACCAGCCGAATTACTGGAAGTGCTAATTGCTCCGAATTGGGCGATAAAGCATCAAAAATGCCTCATTTACGTTTTCCACGCCGCGTACCAGAATTCGCCATGGCCAAAACAATAGCTGTTATCGAACAATTCGAAGCATCGTTGAATCTTGATAGCTCGTATGATAATTGAATTTGGGAAAAATAAACATGATGGCTGGCGACTGATCAAAAGGAAGAAATGACGTCCATGAAAGTAAAGGATTACATTTCATTTTATTGCAGCAAACTAGCGAATTAGCTTAAACCATAAAGATCCTGATATGCAAATGATAAATTATAATTACAAGAATAATATGAAATGACCTCATTAGTTCTGTTGTGCCATGTGCTCCGGCACTCGATGGTACTTGACATTGAGCTTAATTCCCTGAATCGGTATCTTTGAGATGATTTCGAATGCCCGATACGCATCATCGGGTTTCTTGAACTCTAGAAGGAGGGGTCGCATTGCTGTCTTGAACATTGTGATCTTGGAGCAGTGAGGCACAACCTCGTAGACCATTTCTTCGGTAATTTGTTCAGGGAGGCCGCTAATCACAAGCCTAAGTACAGAATACACATTCAGTTAGTTGTAGCGTACGAATGGATTAAATTGGATGTCAGTAATTAATTATGCTTTACGCACTTGGTTGGATCGATGACAGTTCTCGTATTCGTCGTCGTTAATCGTGCCCTCTTCGATTTCGGTTCGTCGTCTTCAGCCACAGCTTCGATTTCCCGAGCTTCGTTCCGCTGCCTTCTTGGAAATAGAATTCCAATTTCCTCGTTCTTATAATCTCGCAGAGCCTTTCTGACTGATGGGATGGCATCCGGTGATTTGCAGACAACGAAGATGAACCTTAGGAATCAGATCGAAAGATCCAAATCATAAACTTGCCGCAATCTTTGCAATGCGTTCCGATCAAGCACTTACTTGGGTCTCTTGTGTCTGGACAAATGGATCTTCTCGATCTCTGGATGGATCTTCGGAATGCATTCGTACAACTTATCGCGCGTCAGGAGTGGGCTTCTGATAATCGAGGCGCAGATGGATCGCGGTCTCTTCTCGGCCGTTTTCTTCATTTTAATCGCCAACTGCTGCGGCGTGGCCTTAGCTCTTTTTGGCATTCTGGATCTGTCCCGTGTCCTGCACTGGTACTCACCTTTAACTAGCTTTTATTTAACTGAAACTGATTAAGCTGTTTCACCAATAAAATAGGAAAAAGTTGACGGTACACGGAGAGCGAATCAAATGAAATGAGAACTGCATCTTGCAAGACCACGTGCGAGCCGTGAGATTCAAAGCTTGGGCATTCCTTGCTGGCTCGCAGGTGTTGATATCTTCAGTCGGAGATCTAGAAAAATTCTGGCTCGCTCGTGTTTTGGATCTTCGTTGGACCACACATCGAGTAGGACTAGGACTCTAATGGATTCGGAGGTGCCACAGCCACGAAACAGGGTGCCAGATTCGTCAGTCGAAGATCCACGTATCCTTCTGTTGGACGGTGGGTTTTCTAACGTGTTAAACAAGTATTGCTCCTTTAACGTCCATCATGATGGTTTGTGGACGGCCAAGGCTCTTGTCAGTGAGCAGAGTGCGATTCGGCGGGCTCATCTTGACTATCTGGAAGGTAGGTGCCCGTGCCAGTATTACAAGAACTGAGAGATAATTTTGTGCTTATACTGACAGCTGGCTGTGACATAATCGATACGTCAAGCTACCAGGCTTCTTTACCCGGATTCGCCGAGCATTTGAATTTAGACCAGGCGGAAGGTAAAAAACTTCTCCGGGCCTCCGTGACATTGGCGAAGGAGGCAGTGGAGACGTTCATGGATAAATGTAAGCAGCTCATAACCCTGGAAGCTAACCAAATCCAATTTCAATCATTCGTTAATAGCAATGCTTTTATCTGGCAGGCAACCCTCCAAGAACTCCATTAGTTGCCGGCTCCATCGGCCCGTACGGAGCTTATCTTCGAGATGGATCAGAGTACACTGGAAAGTATATCGGCAACGTTTCAGATCAGCAACTTATCGAATTTCATATCCCTCGACTGCAATGCCTCATTGAAGAAGGAGTCGACCTCATCGCAATTGAAACTAATCCGTCGCTAAGAGAAGTTGGCCTGGTCATGGAATGGCTGAAGAAGAACCATCCCGAGATGAAGGTTTGGGCAAGCTTCTCACTCAGCGTCAATGATGAGGTACAATTTTACTATTACACTTTAATACTTTAACACTGGTTAACCTTTGAAGTTAATCAAAGTTTCGCTTTCAGAATCGAAGTCCATTGGAGAGTGCTTGTGGCGATTCACTGAAACTTGCTTTCGAAACTCTGTCGAAGAATTATCCGAACCAACTTTGGGGTTTTGGGATTAATTGTACGTCTCCAGAAGATGTTGGACCTTTTCTAAAAGAAATCTGTGCTCTGAAGAAAGATAAACCCGCATCGATGAGGACAAAAATAATTGTGTACCCAAATAGTGGCCAGAAATGGACATCTGGGATCGGGTAAGTCAAAGTCAATCATTTTCCATTCCACCACCTTCGAATTGCAGATCCAGAACGTCAGACCTCATGCTTAATTGCATAATTGTTGGCCGTCATACATCTCATTGCTTTTTTGGTTTCGCAGGTGGGCGCACGACCCAATTCCTGCTGTCAGTTCCTACGTCAGGGAATGGATCAGACTGGGCGCGGATGTCATTGGAGGCTGCTGCCAAGTTGGACCTGACGAAATCAAGGAGATGCGAGGAATTATTGACGAGTTCAACGAAAAGACTAACAGTTAACTGGCAATAAGTAAGAAATTGATTGACTTTTACATTGTCGCTTGCTTTGTTTCGTATTCGTTACTTTCTGTTATGTACAAACTGTGAGTAAATCGAAATCGATCTCAAACACTCAGCCTGGTGGGTATTCGTACATTGTCATTATTGTCGATACCAGGCCAGAATCAAAGTTATGACAGGTCAGACGACAGATTAGGCGGAGAGTCAGCGAACAAAGTCTATGCTCAGAGCTCCACTGCCTAGCTTTTCGGCCTGCTTTTCGTGGTTAGATTCAAGATTCTCTCATCTCGCTCGCTGCTTGCACGCTTTCAGTTGACAATTCATTAAACGCACAAATGCAACGCGGTGAGATTGAGTTTTCGTGTTGTGGGTGTTTTCTGCCTTCTGTCTGCGTGGTTAAATAAATTGTAATCGTAGTTAGTGAAGTCAGTAGTTGGATTGATTCAGCAAATGGTAAAGCCTAGTCAGTACTTGTAGTTAACAAGATGTCGAGAATTAAAGAACCGCCGATTTTTTCGAAGCACCGAATTAACTTCAATCCATCATTTCCACTAACGCACCTTTGCGTGGCGAATGGCAATCTGATACTGGCCATGCAGAATAAAGTCTTGCTCCGTGTCGACCTAAAAAGCAACCCTGAGGAGCCACAAGGTAAATAAATGGCAGTGCCACATGCCACGGTTGTCGACCTGAATCAATTTGAAATCTTAAACTTACTGCAGCTTCTTATTTTTGTATTGTCACTTGTAGAAATCGACTTCCTAAAGACTCACTCGCCCGCAGCTGACGCCAAAATTTCAAACATGTATCTTGACCCATCGGGCCAGCATTTGTTCATCACATTTGCGCCGAGAGACTCCCAGAGCCCTTGCGAGGTGATGTACTTGAACGCAAAGTCAATGACACCGAAAGAAATACCAAAGTTGACCTCCCACAACATCACGGCGATTGCGTGGAGTCCGACGCAGCTGGAAGAATTTAGCAACTGTAGCAGCAACAAGCCGGGTGTAGCATCCTTGCAGCCAATTCTCGTCGGGACATCGAAAGGGCTCATTTTCGAGGTCGAAATAACGGCCAGTGGCGAAGTCAAAGTGTCCAAGCAGCTCTTCGACATTGGAAAGGGAAATCCAGCCTTCATCTGTGGGCTGGAATACTTCTTCGTACCACGAAGCAACAAATGCTTCATTTTGGCAGCCACGTCGAAGAAACTTTATCAGTTCCATGGGTTTGTATCGAGCAAGGAGGAGAGGCCGCTTTTCGCCAGCATTTTTAATTCATATCTGAGTCAATCAAGCACAGAAGAAGTACTGGAGTTTAGCGAGCCAAGCATGTACTCACATCACGTCGAGCAGTACTCGTGCAGGCTGAATATTTTGAACGACAGCGTCACTGGAGCGCCAAAATGTCTGGGTTACTTGACTGACATTGGGTCTTTGGTGTTTAAAGATGTACGTTTCCATTTCCGAGCTGAGCTGGGCTATTCAGCTATTTTCTTACTATATTACTAAATTCGGCTCTTGGACTTAAAGCCTGCCTTCGTCTTCTGCATTGCGTTGCAGGTGGTCAACTCGTCCTCCTTTGACACGCTCCTGAAAGACGTCAAGATGATTCCTTACGAAAGCACGGGGAAGGATAAATCCGCTGCCTCCAGCACGAGCGCGCAGTCCTCAAAGGTCCCGCGGTCGATTGTCGTGACTGAATACCACGTCGTGCTCCTGCAGCACAACACCATTAAGGGAATTTGTGCGCTTAATGAAGAAGTGATATTTGAAGACGCGTTTGACGAGGTAAGTAAGAGAAGAGATAAGAAGTCACAATCCGAAAAATGAATGCCAATACTGCATGCTGGTGTAGCTTAGTTCTTAACTTGGTCCATTTTGTTTTATTCTGCGTGTGCCCAGCATGGCACTGGAAAAATCCTGAGCATCGTCCGAGACCCGGCCGACGGTCTTCTTTGGTTCTTCACCGAGCGCTCAGTGCACAAGTACACAATTCATCGAGAAGATCGGAATATTTGGAAAATATATTTGGCGAAGCAAGATTTTGCGAAAGCACAAGAAACTAGCGGGGGAGACGTCACCAAAATGGAAGCGATTGCGATGGGACAAGCAGACTACTATTTTGCCAAGAAAGAGTAAGTGCTTTGTGTCTGCGGTGCCCGCTATCTTGGGCTTGGCCGACCACTTGCCTCAAACTTAATTGTGATTATGATAACTTGTTTTTACAGATACGAACAAAGTGCGATGTACTACGCCCTAACTAAAGCATCATTCGAGGAAATCGCATTAAAATTTGTGCAGATAGACGATTCCTTTGCCTTGAAAACATTTTTGTTGAAGGTAACGTTTTTTTCTTCATTCGGGTAAAGTCAAGGCTCAAGGGGAACTATAATTTTTATTGATGACGTAATTTTTACAGAAACTCAGCAGTCTCCAGTCACACGAAGCCACGAAAGTGTCGGTGCTCGTTCTCTGGATCCTGGAAATCTACTTGAATCAGCTTGGAACGCTGAGGGACTTCGGAAAACAGGACACACCAGAATACCACAATTTGGAAGAGGAATTTTTGAAGTTTATGGGAGAAAGACGAGTGACGGTAATTTAGTAATTTTGCATGAAATTCAACTTCAATTTAAATTTCATTTCCTCAGCTCCTTGCTTCATGATCTTGACCTGCCTTTTCGGCTTTTCCAGGACTGCGTAAAGAAGAATAAGAAAGCCGTCTACGATTTGATGTCAAGCCACGGAGACCGAGAAAACTTGATTCACTTCACGTTGGTCATGAAAGACTACGACGAAGTGATCGAAGAAAGCATTGCAAGTGGACATTATGAAAATGGTAAGTTTGAACTGCCGAATTGCGTGGTTTGCCTTGAATACATTAAGCTTACTAGAGTGTCTGGGGCTTAGCTCTGCGAACTCTTCAAAACCAGAAGGACACCGCGCTCTACTCCCGCTTCATTCCAATCCTGCTCGACAAGGATCCCGCCGCCACCATGAACGTACTGATCTCCGGCGGGCGGATGCTCAACCCCACAAAATTACTTCCAAAATTCTCGTCGAAGCTGGACAAGGACACGGCGCGAGAGATCACGCGGTATCTCGAGCACTGCGTGAATGTCCTGCGAATTACAGACAAACATGTCCACGACTATCTTCTCGCCCTCTACGTGCATTACTACGACCCAGCCGAGAAACTGATCCCGTACTTGAGTCAGCAAGGCAACGAAGTCGACCACGTCCGCTACGACCCAAAGTACGGACTGAACATGTGCCTGGAAAGGAAGCTGTACAAGCCCGCCATTCATCTGTACACAATCATGGGGCTTTACGAGGAAGCGATTGCGCTCGCCATCCAAGTCGACTTGGAGCTGGCCAAGAAAACCGCCAACGTCCCCGAAAACGACGAAGAACTCCGCAAAAAACTGTGGCTCCGTATCGCCAAACACGTCGTGAAGGAGAAGAACGACATTCAGCAAGCCATGGAATTTCTTCAGCAGTGCGACCTCCTTAAAATCGAAGACATTCTGCCCTTCTTCCCGAATTTCGTCACGATCGATCATTTCAAAGACGCGATTTGCGCGTCGCTGCAGGAGTACAATCGCCACATTCAGAATCTGAAGGACGAGATGGAAGAGGCGACGAAGAGCGCGGAGGTCATCCGGGAAGAGATACAAAACGTGCGGAGTCGGTGTGCAGTCGTCAAAGCCACGGATCAGTGCACGCTTTGCTCCGTTCCTCTCCTGATAAGGAATTTCTACGTGTTTCCCTGTGGCCATAATTTTCATGCCGACTGCCTCCTGGGAGAAGTTTTTCCGCTGCTGAGCCAGCCGCGAAGGGCGCTTCTGTCCGAACTTCAGGTAAATTGCGCCGAACACCGAATTTTATGCACTTTGGTATCTCCTACGTACCGCCAACAAAATCGGGACGTTGGTCGTTAAAAAGTGCAAAATGAACGTCGCAGACAATCGTTAGTAACGGAGCTCTTTACAAGAGCCATGCTTCGTTTCTTGGTCTAATGTTCTGCTACAAACTCAAATGCATTGAATATTTTAACCCGGAAAGTAAATATTCAATGACATGCGTTATGCGTTATTTTTCGAATTTGCATTGCAGAAAAAATTGGAGGAACTCGCGCTGAGGCAGGACGTCATGTCGACCGAGTCGGGTGGGCTGAGCGTTCGGGACCAAGTCAAGTCTGAGATTGATGATATCATCGCATCCGAGTGCATTTACTGTGGGGATCACATGATCAAGTAAGCCATGGCTAGCATAATTGGCAGTTTAACAGTTAATTGACCAACTCGTGTTCGTTATCCCGTTTCAGGTTGATCGATACTCCGTTCATTCCAGACCAAGACTACGACCGAGTTCAACGCGAGTGGGATTGAATCCGAATCTGAATCCTAGATCGTCCTTCGCCCTAGACTTTTTTCTTTTTATAAGCTGTTTAAGCTTAGCCATTAACTTTCGCAGTCGCAGCCGCAGTTGTTTACGCTTACTTACTTGGAATAAATCACCTATCGTCAATCAATTAACGCTTTTATTCTCTGCTCGATTAAAGCTTTGCTCATTGCCGGACACAAAAATAATGAAGAGGGCGTTGCCCACAAAGAAAATTCCCGCCACCACCAAGAAAGCAGTGTTCCAATTGCTTAGGCTCTTGCTCCCAGTCGTAATCTGCCCCATCACGACGGGCGAGACGATGCTGGCGACGTTCACGCCTATGTTGCACAGCGCCATGAGGACTCCGGCATGCTGCGGAGCGATGTCGATGTGGTTTACGTCGTGCGCCGCCCGCGCCGCGCCACTCAGCGAGATGGCGACGAAAATCAACGCCACGGTGAAGGCGCGGTTGCAGCCGGAAAATGTGAGCGCCACGAACGCGAGGGCGGGCAGCCAAAGGCCGATTGTGTTGAATACTCGACGCATTGTGACGGTGTTCGCGATTCCGGCCGAGATGAGCCGCGTGGCGATGTACCCGCTCCCAATCGCCATAAACATCATGCCCAAGAAAGGGAGACCGGACATCCAACTGTTTTGCTGCAGGTCGTAGTGAAGAATTTGCTCCATGTACTCTGGAAGCCCAGTCAGTAGCACGATGGAGCCCCAGCCGTTCGCCGTCTGAGCCACGACGATCGCCCAGACTGCCCGGGATTGAAGAAATTTACGCCATGGCGGAGGCATGTACTCCTAAAATACGTGCGCATTAATAAACTCACAGTGATAGGTAATTTGCTACTGCTGCTATCAGCTTTCATTAACTCACCCTTGACACTTGGTCACCAATCGCGGCCCTAATGTACACCAGCTCTTCGGCGCTCATGCTGGGATCCTCCCACGGTTTGTTGAATGCAAACAGACTCCAGAACGCGCACCAAATCACGCCGATGGCCCCGCAAATGTAAAATACGCCTGTCCACCCTTCCAGCTCATTGCTGTAAATCATAAGTCCACTCACGAGCATGGCGAGGCACGAACCGCCTTGATTTCCAGAAATGGCGAGTGCCACCAGCTGACTTCGTTCGACCGGCGGCGTCCACTGCGCGGAAAGCACGTGCCCGGCGGGCAGAATGACGCCTTCAGCGATGCCCTGCAGCACGCGAACGACGATCAGCCACCAGGTCCCCGTTCTGGCAGCGGTGGGGATCAGAAACGCGAGGAGACTCGCCCCGAGCACACCTGAGGCAATGACCCATTTGCCACCGTACTTCTGGGCCAGTAGCCCACCAGGAATTTGAGTCAGGAGGTAGCCGACGAAGAAGGAGCCCGTGATTTGTGCCTGCGTCCCTGCGTCCCAGTCGAATTCCCGGTTGTACCGCAGCGTTTGGTTTACCTTCGCCAGATTATGGCAGCTTTTGTCCGGCCCGTCGTCCGGGTCGTCGTTTACCATTCCGACGAGGGCCATAGACAAGTTGAAGCGGAGGCAGTAAGAAACTGCGTACGTCATGAAGAGCATATAGGCCATTTTGTGACGGTGGCCGTTGCCTTCTGTAATGCAAGGACACGGAATAATCCAGGTAATTTAATGAACTTTATGAGCGCTGGGGCTTGAAAGTTTTTCTAGTTTTAGCTTACTTGGCCTTGGTGGTTGGATGTTCATACTTGATCGTGTCTTATTGGCCTTCACACCTGAAATTTCTCCAATTTTTGCGATACCGTCCTCCATTTTTACTCTTGTTGAACTGAATACTGCCAACATTTGATATTATTTATTGACTATTTGTACGACGCACAATGCCGACCTTGAAAGAAATGGTCCTCACCCATGATTCTACATGTAATCATTCGTAATCTTTTGATGAATGGACTTTCTGTGTTCATTTATGCTGTTAAACATGGCCAAGACATCTTTCGCGGGCGTTGGCGTCCTTTTTCTCGATCCAACCTAGAATCGAACGAAAAGTAAACTTTCAATTGATCAGCTCATCCAAATGATGCAATGTTTTCATGTCATGCCTCATATTCATATCTCTGATAAGTTGAACAAGGCAACGAGGTGTAAAACAAGTTCTTATTTTATCCTCCTCGTGGACACGAAGTGCTTAGAAGAACTAGCATAGAAGGAGAGGAGTATCTGGCGAACGTGTTATATCATCGATGAACTCAGGAATTACGGCTAAAATTGTCTTTCTTCTGGCAAAATCCTCGAACGTGAAGTCCTGTAGAAGAATGGCAGTACTTTGAATACGCTGATTTAAACGCAAATTAGCCTTACCATGCAACAATGAAGCAAATGAATGTGATTGAAAATAGTCTCGCTTATGCTAATTGAGATAATGCGAGACATGCCACAATCAGTTCAATCAATGCAATCAGGAAGCCACCGTCTTCATGAATAAAGGAAGAAGCAAACTGAAATTAAGACCGCGATGATAGAAGGGCGCAGATAAGCTTTTTTTGTTGTTCGAGCAGTTCAAGGAACGAGCGTTGCAGATGACTTTATTTCAGTGTTGAGATTCTTGACTTATTGAATACTTAATTGTCAGTTAACCGAATCGAATATAATCGAAAAACTGATAGAAATTGTGAGTAAGTCAGGAAGTGGCTGTGAAACTGCAACTAACATTGACTCCCGATAATGAAGGCCTCCCTTCAATCTGGCGGTGGCCGTTTGCTTGCTGGACTTGTCATCTTGAGTGCTGCTGCTGCTATTGACGAAGCAAAAGATCCACCGACGACGACGACGACGACGCCGAAACCGGAACCCGAGCCCGAGCCGTCCAGGCCGTGGTGGCTGAAGCTTCTTATTTGGGGTTTGTAAAACTACCATACTTTCCAGCCCCACATGACTTGAGGAGCAAATGGGTGATAAATGATTTAATTTTCGGGTCCCTAGTTTGGAATGCATTGGTGGACATCTTGCTAGTATTTCTGATCATTGTGTGCCTTCCCCTCATATTCTTTATTGGTGTGTACTTGATTGTTTTATTGGTAATCCAGGTTCTGCTACCACCGGTGAGTCATTCGAATCACATCACCAGAAATTGTCCCATATTTGTTTGTAACAGGAAAGTCTTCAATTTTTTATAGCTAGCAGAATTGCCCGGTGTTTGTTGGAGGGGGATTGGACAAATTCTCCAACGGATACGACAGCGTCCAGTCGGTCCAGTTGACACTGCGCAGACCCGATGCCCAACTACTTCGAGCGCATCCGGCTGCGGTCGACCAAATCATGTCGCCGGGCAGCCGCAGCGGCAGGGGCAGCCAGTCATGTAATGAATTAAACAGAAATTAAATTGGTCTGTGTTAAAATCGATGGACGATGATGTGAATTTTCTAGACCCCGAAATATGTTGCGAACAAAGAAAGCCCAGCAGCCGCTATCCGCAAGCGCCACCGCTGCCCTCACCCGTGGCCGGACAGAACGCAGTCAGCAGGAAACGTGTGCTATTTGCTTGGAAGGTTACAGTAGTCGGGAAGCTCGGGTTGGAGTTTTGCCATGTTTACACGGTGAGCCTCAAAATGCCCGGACGTTTTTACTGTATGCATATCTTAAATGTCTTTATCCTTTATCCGCTTAATTTGCATTTAGCATTCCACATTGGCTGTATCAACTGGGCGCTTCAGGTGCGTCAGCATTGTCCCGTCTGCAATCGAAGTGTGACGTTACACGACTGCGTGGTAAAGCAACCCGCAGAAATTGGCCACATTGATGAAGCCTACGATGTTGACGAAGCTACTCCACTCTTGCGCTAAACTTCGTGTAGACGGGAGGTAGAGTGAAGAACTTCCTGAATTTGGAAGAAGGAGCTAAGCTAAGCTGACTTGAGTGGTGACGATGCCCAAAGGAGAAGAAAAGAAAAGAGAAGAATGTTACAGTTAACTGTTAAATATTCATGTAAATATTAAAACTTGACCGTTCCTCCGAGTTTTTGAATAAATAACGAAGCATGCAAGCAAATACCAAACTGACTCCTGCAATCAACGGTTTACTTTTGTTTTGTTCTTTTCGCGACACGGGCACACATGCGAATTTTTAAGGTGCTGCTGTTTTCTTAAAGTCAAAGCTAGCCAAGTATAAAATCGATATTTGGTTCGACCTAGTTTTAAAAAGGTAAACCGAAATGCAGCCACAGCCAGCAGTTAAATTTGGCAGCAGCGGGCAGTCTAAAGCATGAGGTTTCTGAAGAATTGGCTCTTATCAGCACCGTTCTTGACATTGACCACTCCACTCACACTCCGAACCCTTCTCAAGGTCACCTTCACGCTCTTCTTCGTCTCCGTCCTGAGCACAATCGCCGTGGGACTCCGATTTCTGCTTGTAATTCGGGATTTTGGTGACCCGGAAGATTTTTACGACTACCAATTCGGGCCGCAGCAAGACGCCGGCGCGGGCAGCACGGAAGAACGACTGATGTACGTGACTGACAGCGATCTGATTGTGCTGGACAATGCAGACAACACAACGTCACTGGAAAGTCTCGTGAGTGAAGAAGACGTGATTTATTCGACCGTCCCCAGCGTGGAGCAAATTTTTGAAAAACGCCGTCTTCAGCTGCAGGCAGCCTGCGCCCGGCTTCGTGACTCAAACTCCAATCCGAGCCCGTTCTACTCCTACACGCTGGGGAGCTCGAATAAAAAAAACTGGGTTACTTTCAGTTACACCGCCACCCAATCAAATCAGCGACTCACCATCGACTACTGCCCCGTCTTCAAGTCCGGCTCCTCCTCTTGGCTGGCCATGTTCACGTACCTGAGTGGAGGCCTCACGCCGCGCACGGAATCGCTGATACGCAAGGGCAAGATGAACTTTGTGAAGCTGGTGAGAGATCTCCGAATGACGATACGGCCACCGTCACCGAAAAATGCAAAAGCGAAAAAGAACGCCAACGGCAACTCGACGTCGTACAAAATGCTGGTTGTCCGCCACCCCTTCGAGCGCCTCCTATCGGCGTACCGTGACAAACTTGAAAGAGTGAAGGGGCGGGAGTTCTACCAGAAGAAGTACGGATACAAGATTGTGGAAAAGTATCGGAGAAGAAAAAGCAGCAGAGATCAAGAGGAAGAAGAAACGCGCGAGCAGGGGCTCGAGCTCCATGCCTTAATCAAGCATATCCTTGACAAACAAACACGGCGGTCGGGACAGTTTTCGTCATTGTCAACGCATGATACGGAAATTAGTGGAGGCTTACCCACGACACAGGCTACTTCTGTAGTGTCCATCAGTCCCCAACTTCCTCCACGGCTCGGCTATGGATACACGCCCCCAACCTTCTCTGAATTCGTTAACTTCGTCCTCGACAGCCCCCCAATCGCCATGGACGAGCACTGGCGCCCCATCTACGCGGACTGCCAGCCCTGCACTCACTCCTTTGACTTTATACTATATGTGGAGACAATGAACACTGATAAAGACTACTTGCTCAGTGTCGCGGGACTGAATTCAAACTCAAGCTCAAATCAGATGCTGCTGGATGGTGTCTGGAGGAGGTGGACCCATAAATCTATTACTGATGCCGGGGTGGACGCAAGCGCCAGCGGCGCCATGGACAAGGATAAAGAAACGATTTTACGCGCGTACTTTGCTCAACTGAATCGGAATCAGCTGGCAAGACTGGAGGAGCTGTACAGGTTGGATTTGGAATTGTTTGGGTACAGCTCGGAGGAGTATGAAAACATGGTGCGGGCATCGGCGTGAAGGAGCGCGCCTCTTGTGGCCGACGACTGTGATAAATCTCGGGCCTGACTATCACTCTTCATGACACTTCAAATATTAGCTAAAATAGCCGCACTGATTATGTGTTAATAACTAATTACTATTAATTATTGCTGTTGCAAATAAATTGACATGGTTATCGACGAAACGGAAAAATCGTCAGGAGCGCGACGCTTTTGTCAATCATTTGATGCCAGAAGACAAGCGATAGCACCGTACAAATAGATGGAGCCGCCCCGGATTTGAATTGGTCGAAGAATTCTTTCCTCCAGTGCGCGGCGGGCCGAGGCTCGGATCCACCTAATGTACTCATGCTTCCAGGTCCAGAGCATTTTGGCGCTCAGCGCGTGCGCCATTCCAAACATGCGGTGCCTATCATGACTCACCGGCCACAATGAGGAGGAGAGTCAGCAGGCGTTCCAGGATCGGTGCTGGGTGGTACCCGGCGAAGAATTAAATTCATATTGCTGACCAAGTGCGGCCTAGACCTTGAGCCAGTATGACCAATTAATAATACTAGTGTTCTTAATTTAAAACCTGACGACATAACATAAGATAAGGCATTACACGACCAAGACTGTAATTGGAGGCAGCCGAAAGAGGAGCAGTCGGTTGGGTGAACTTGAAGTCACGCTTACGCTGAAATTCCATGGACTTTGACAAGACGAGACTACAGTCTAGTCTCTTTGTTGCTTACACGTGGGTAGACGGGAAGATTCACATGATCGTGCGCTTCGTGATTGAGTCGGTACTCGCTTGCACCTGTAATCGCGCGTGCGAACCACTTGAAAATCAGCAATTACTACCTGTCACGTATTATGATGATGTGATCCCGTTGGCTATGAGGCTATGACTTTGAATGCGAGCAAATAACACACAGCGTACTGGCAAGGGGTATTCCGCACTCCAGAGTGAAATCTGACCTACGCGTCCGTGCGTCCTTGTCATGATAAACGCGAGCAAGTTTCATATAAAAGAGCGCGGATTGCGGACTGGCTTATGAATTCTCGTTCGAATTCGCATCTGATCGACCGACTGTCCTGTCCCGACGAAGCAAAGCAAAAACAAGGAGCGAAGTAGCGCCATGGGAGGAATCGACAACGCAGCATACGAGCGGGAGCGAGACACCGACCGCAAGCCGAGTGCGACTCTAGACGCCTTCCAGACCAAGGAAGAAGTAAGGATCAAGGAAGACCCCGAGAAGAACGGCCCCGCCTCAGCTCGAGATCAGTGGTCCAATCAGTTTGAGTTTCTCCTCTCCTGCATCGCGATGTCCGTCGGTCTGGGCAACATTTGGCGGTTTCCCTTCAAAGCGTACGAGAACGGTGGCGGAGCCTTCCTCATTCCGTACCTCGTCGTCCTCACGCTCGTGGGCCGCCCAATTTACTTCCTGGAGCTGTGCCTCGGGCAGTTTTGCTCGCGGAGCCAAATCAAAATCTGGCGCCTGAGTCCGTTGTTTCGGGGCGTCGGCTACGCGGCGATGGTTGCGACGCTCTCAGTCGTCTCTTACTACTGCTCCACGATGGGGCTCGCCGTCTTTTACTTTTTCGCCTCCTTCGCCAAAACTCTGCCCTGGACGAAATGCGACGAGAGTTGGGCGGGCGTCGGCACGTGCGACAGCATCCGCGAGAATTCGACGAGTGTCGTCAACCTACCAGAGCTTTACTACAAGAACGGAGTGCTGAAGGAGGCGGACAGCATCGTGGACGGGATTGGCACACCCGACTGGCGCCTGGCAGGCTGCCTCCTCTTTTCCTGGCTCGCAGTCTGCCTTTCACTCATCAAAGGCGTCAAGAGCTCGGGCAAGGTCGCGTATTTCACGGCGCTTTTCCCATACGTCGTGTTGATCACGCTCCTCATCCGCGCCGTGACCCTCGAAGGAGCCGGGACAGGAATTCGCTACCTCTTCGAGCCCGACTGGACTAAGCTCTACGACCCCAACGTTTGGTACGAAGCAGTGACGCAGTGTTTCTTCTCCCTCAACACCTGCTTTGGCTCCGTCATCATGTTTTCTTCCTACAACCCGTTTCGTCACAATATTTACCGGGACTCGTGGATCCTCAGCTTCATGGACACGTTCACGAGCCTCCTCGCGGGTATCACCGTCTTCGCTATCCTCGGCAGCCTCGCACACGAGCTGGGCGACATCCCAATCGACGAAGTCGTGAAGGACGGGAATGGTCTCGCCTTCATTTCATACCCGGACGCCATCGCTCGGATTGGCTGGGCCCCACAGCTGTTCGCAGTCCTCTTCTTCCTGATGCTCTTCTCCCTGGGACTTGGCTCGGCAACCGCCGACGTCGGCGCTATCGTCTCGATCATCTGCGACCAGTTTCCGAGCCTCGCCCGCTGGAAAGTGACGGTCGCCCTCTGCGGGTCGTCGTTCCTCGTCGGGCTCGTGTACGTCACGCCGGGCGGACAGTACATTCAGGGGCTCGTCGACTACTTTGGAGCTGGCTTTGTGATATTCACCGTCTCCGTGCTCGAAGTCATCGGCGTCTGTTGGGTTTACGGGCTGGGCAGATTTATTCGGGACGTCGAGTTTATGCTCAACATAAAAATCGGGATCTACTGGAAGGTGTGCTGGGGCTTCATCATGCCCGTGGGCCTGACCGTGATTCTCATCTACTCACTGGCGACCGACGAAGGCTTGGAGTACAACGGCCAGTCTTACCCGACTGGCGGCCTCGTCGCCGGGTGGCTCATCGCCGTGATCGCCCTCGTGCCAGTTCCTGCATGCGCGGCGCTCGCAGTGTGGAAAAACAGGACTCCGACGCCAGCGCCCGGCTGGCGTGGTTGGTGGACAAGAATTCGCGACGCGGGGCGGCCTTCGGCGAAATGGGGCCCGGCTGACCCCGAAATTCGCGCCGAGTGGGAAGCCTACAAGCAAAAATTGGGCAGCACTTGAAGAACGCCTTGCCTTACTCTCTCAACTTCAATTTGTCATTTTAGTTTTAATAAACAGTAGTAATTTTAATGGTCCTCCACATGTAAGAACGCGATTTCCAAAGAAAACATCCTGGAATTTTACTGGCTTCAAATCTGAAGATTGCAATAAGATATGAATTTCCATAATTCATCGACTCCGATCAATCTTAGAAATTGCCAATTGCCAAATGACGACTGTTCCAGTAACCAGTCGCCAGACAACTGAAAGCGGCTCAGCTGCGACTGCGATAACTGCGACGATACTCTCGAAAAATGTGCGGGCTCTGCTCAACGTCAACTCACAGCTGGGGTACTTTTTACGATTCTTGCCGTATGACTTACGAGACCTGATTATTGCAAATACAGGCAAATTGTGTTTGTTAGAAAGATGACGCTGATTTTCGACACTGAAGGCCCGGACCCCAATACCAAAGACACTGAAGAGAATCCATTCGCGCTCCTGAAACACAGCTGCAAATTCTTCAGCGGCCTGAAAGAAGTTGAGATTGAGTTGCAAAGACAGGCAAATTCTTGTTCACATACAAAGAATTTGCAGTGTCAAAGGCATGAGCACTGTTGCAATCGTTAGCCTGTTCGCGAATTTAAATCATGTGGCGGTGTGGCTCAGGTGGATGACAGGGAATTTAATTCATTGTCATTGTAATTCCACACATCCGATATTGCAAGCCATGCGAAATGTATTCGCACTTTTGCAATCTGTCATCACTTTTCACTACCATTTTGTACTTGAGATGTTTTCGTAATTAGCGTGACGACTGTAAATCTCAGATGATGAAGTTTGGACTTTATATGGTTGAGAGATGAGAGTGGATTGGTATTCAGGCTACCACGTCAATGCCTCCATGAATTCAAATCTATACCAACAAGTTAAAATTTTCAATAATCATTTCGGCATTCGTCGCGGTCAAGATCAGTTCAGTTCAGTAGAGATCAGTTCAGAATCTTGTACTTGACTCTAGAGGTCAAAGGAAGCTTTACCATGAAATTCTTTACGGTTGTAGCACTCGTGCTTCTTGCAACTGCGTTTCTGCTTTAT
>WIXG01000662.1:0-28048 GCA_009869945.1 Mesaphorura yosii
TTGATCGAATTTCGCAAATCAGCACTAAAATACGCAGCTTTTCTGTTTCGATCATTTTTTCGATATATCTTATAGTTTTGGAGAAATCCTGGCTGACGTGTTTTCGGGTAGGGGACGAATCCAGACCTTCGCTTTTTTGAGATGAGAACAAACTCGCACTCGGCTTGTCTGTTCTCCTCTCTTCTCACCAAAGGAAAAAATGAAACTCTCATACTTGTTCGTTGAAACCAATGAGTAGCCTGCTTCGTATTTGATAGGCTTGATCCTATTATGTCGGACTTAGCGCACATGATTGATTGATTGCCTTTTTGTATTACAGGAACGTTGGATCCATGCTACTTGTACTGTTGACTGCAGGTTTAAGGTCAACCTGTTGGAATTTTACTCATGGAGGGATTTTGCCTGCCTGAGACCATTGCATTCCAGTTACAAATCTCACTACTATACTTTCGGATTGGGTCGTTAACTTTATGTTCAGAGACCCAGGCAGACGCTGCGTTTTATGAAAACAGACTAAACTTATTCCAAACTGAAATGGTCAGTGTCTTTGATGATGATTTTATTAACGAGCGAAAATTGCAGGACAAATTACGTTACTGCAAATCTCTGCGAACTTCGACACATCAACTAGGCTCCTAGCGCTTGTACCACTACCGCAATGCAAAGGAGGTTGAACAGACTCCACGAGGTCCAAATTAAAGCACCGTTTCTAGTTGCAGGTGGTGTGGGCCTTACAGTATATTTCAAAGTATAAACAGTAAGCTGTAGAAATTTAGGAAGCCGCTTACAATCAAGCTCGATGAAATCGACCCGACCACAGTTCTGAAATTAAACGATTAAATATGCTGATCTTGAACTCATTTCTTCACAATGCTGAAGTAAATTCAGAGATGTGCAGTTCAACTCATTTCCAGCAATACACCCAACAAATCAGTCAGCAAGGCCAGTACTGTCGGTCCCAGTTCAGGGTAGACAATGGGGAGCAGCGCCTTGATTAATTCCAGCAGGTCATTCGGTTCAAAGGGTACATCACTGAAAGCTATTGTGAAGTTGTCCGCCTCGAATCGCTCGTCCACATCAAGTCCAAGCGAAAGAACTTCGGCCGCGCTCTGTCCCGTGCTTGTAAGGCGAAGCTGAATGTCTAATTTGACGAGTAGATTTACAATTGTTATGTTCATTTCACCGTGTCCAAGAAAATGTCCGAATATCATTCCCATTCCGTCAAAGGTGAAATTCATTTCCTGAATCGTGTTCAGCCTAAGGGAACTGATCCTGAGGGTCGTGTCACTCAAATTCACAATTAGCGTGTTGTTGTAGTCGATGCTCAGGTCGGCGATGAGGGAAAGACCGTGTAGGCCAAAAATGGTGAAATCACTAGAATTTGAAACCCAATAAATTTTTATTTGCTGTATGCTTCAGAGGCTGGTCAGATATTACTCGAGAACAATGCGGCCTTTCAGAAGGTCCGAATCTGGTTCTAAAGCTATGTTTGGGATTGGCATTGCCGGTGGCAGATACCCGGGCGGCAACAACGGAAACGGAATCCGGCTTTTCTTCTGATTGAGGTCCTCGGCGACTGGGATTTTTAATTCGACAGAACCGTGAGCAGATGCCACAGTTAGCGAAGATAAAAACGCCATGAAAATGAACGCCTTCGCCTTCCGATTGACTTGATCACAAGGATTAAAAGTACTCATCTTCAGATTGAGTTCTAGACGAATTACAGACGTTGATGAGACTGCGACTAACGAAAGAATGGCGGTCACGGAAATTTACAGAGGGTGTCCCATATGTTTCGAAACGACTTTGAAAATTCTTTCTTACCTATCTGAATCGAAGATGAATGTTTTTAGTGTTTTCAATGTGATGACCATGACCCTTAGCAACTAATCTGAGTCTGCGTTTCCAGCTTTTGAAAGTTTTGTCAATCAGTTTCTGGTCGATTTTGGACCACTCCTGCCGTAGCACTTTCCAGACTCCATTAAGGGTTTTTGGTTTCCGAAGGAAAAGCTTTCGTTTAAGATAACCAAACCCGAAGAAATCAAGTGGACTTACGTCCGGGGATTTTACGGGAATTGCACTGTTTTCTATGATTGTTATCCCTAATTTAGCTTTCAGGTCTCTTGCGTATTCTTGGGTTTTGCGAGACGTGTGCGAAGTGGCTTTGTCATGATGAACCATGACTTTGTCAAGCTCACCATGGTACAAACGTGGGACTTCTTCTTCAAGAAGAGGTTTCAACACATCACTAATGTAGTAGCTTGCATTCACTTTCACCTTTTTCGGTACTTTTATTAGTTTGAGTGTCCCACGACCAGATAATGCACCGATCACCATAAATGTTTGCGTGAAGTTGTCCTTGTCAACATACCAATCTTTAGGAATGTCCTGACCTTTCTTAACGTAGCATATGCTTCTTTTACCGTTACAATTGGATAGTCCGAACATTGCTTCATCTAATGTCACGACATATTCCCACTTTTTACCTGACAAGAACGTTTCATAAATTTTGCGGCAGTTCGTCTTTCTGTTGGCACGATGATGAGGAAGAAGTCGGTGCACACGGGTTTTTCGGCGTTTTTTTTTACCCAATCTTGCAATTATACGAGCCACAGTGCTCTTTGACACTTTTACTTCACGAGCTATCTCTCTTAGGCTAGGTGGATTTTCTCTATTGGTCAGTTCGTCGACTCTTCTTGTAACGGCTGAATTCGCGACCTTTGGTTTACGTTCAATACTGGGCGGCGGAAGCCCTTTGGCTTTGGCCTGTCGCTTGTTTCCTTCGTTATTGATTATCCTACAGACAGTAGTCTTCGAAATCACAAAATTTAGTTCCTTACACTTGTTCACGATGACGCTGGCACTGTATCCTTCTCTGGAAAAGGCCAAAACCATACCCTCTAACTTGGGGTCAAGTATTTTCGGCATTTTTAAAAATTTCTCGCACAAAACTTGTTTTTCTGAAAAACCAGTATATAATGTGTATACACATGAAACTTGGTGCCAAAAGTTTCAATGCACGGCTTGTAAACGCGAGAACAAAGTCGTTCCGAAACATATGGGACACCCTCTGTATATCACGCTGACGCCGAGCGATTCTTACAGAGCAGTCATAAGTATGGACCGAAATCCTCCATCTGTTACTAATCCTGTGCTGCAGATAATCAGTCGCGTGGTTCGAGTACAAAAGTATACAAAGTACGACCATAAGAGATCAAAATTTGTACCTGGGGCTGGTGTTCCAAATAATTTAATTACATCACTTGCATAAAGACTAAAGCATGTACAATCTGACTTTCTCGCCATCGCATCGGTAAAGAATAAAATACGTCGGTTGTTTGCAAATTACCACTTTTGAATTGGACTAGAAGACTCACAGAGTGAAATTAAAATATCAGTAAATCGCTCACATAGAAAAGAATGACACGCCGGAAATCAAAAATATAACTCCACTGTACCAATGTACGATAGCGCTATTACTGAAAATACAAGACGCTGTAATAATTAATGGCGTCTGTGGAAAAGTGCAGCAATTGCTGCGAAGAGCAAGAGCCACGAGGAAGCCAGAGTAGAACTGCCGTCCTCAACGTAAGGTGGAGTTGGTTTTGCAGTGGTTGGGCCGGGAGTTCCAGTGGGCAGACCGAGGCAACTGACTAGAAAATAAAACGGCAATAAGCGCTGACGGCATGATCACATGATTTCGTAAAGTTAGACGAAGATGCAAGATACTTACGGTCTCCATCGATCATTTCTGGCAGCACACAACCCTGAGATTAGTAATAAGAGGGGATGCACAAGCGGTTAACAAAATTAATATCTGTTTCTGGTTAAGAACTAAAAATAGGTTTACCTCCAGTCCCGCCAGAAAGCCGTCAAGTCCTGCCTCCAGTATTGGCTGAAGCAAACTGATGGACGGAAGCAGCCCGTTTAGAATGCTGTTGAGCAACTCCAGCAAAATATCACCTTCGAACCCGTTGAACATGAAATTGTCAAACTGAATGCCGAGTTTGCCCAGCGAGAGAGCATGAATAAAAGCTTTTGCGGACTTGACGGTGCTGTCAACGACCTCTAAGGCTATCTCAACTGACAAAGTCAAATTGTTCAACGCAATTTCGTATCCTCCCTTTCCTTCAATTAAAACGATCAGGCCTTCGTCTGGAACGTCGATTGGGAAACCTGGAATTACTTCGTCCAAGTACGTGAAATTTAAGTTGAAGTTCGTGTTGTAGTTGCCTCTCAACGCAAGATTGAGCCCTATGGTGTACCCGATGTCGATGAATGTGCCATTCAGGTCAACACGGAGGTCGTCGTCCTGAATTGTGTCCAGGACAAGCGCAGAATCACTGGAACCGGAATACGCACGTGCTAATGTGATGCTAAATTGCTAATTTAACTGAGCTCCAATCTGGCACTTACTAGTGTTCGTAGAACCCGTCAATCAATAGATTGCTTGTAAAGTTGAGCCTGGAGTCGATAAATGGAATTGTGATTTCGCCACCTGGCAGAAGTGGAATCCTGGCATCTTTTTCCGGAATTATTCCCAGCTGCTCTTGTCGCTTCTCAAAGATGCGGTGTACGAGGAGGTCGGCAAACTTGTTCGCTACGAATTCCATGTTAAGCTCCGCCTCTGTGGAACAAGTTGGATAGTTAATTATTCAAACTCACCCTGGAATTTACCCATTCTACCTGTAATTTCAAATGTTTCTGTATTCACGCCCAAGCTGAACAGGCACACCATCAGGCAGAGTAGCAACAGCAGTAAGCCCTTCATGATTTTGACCGGAGCAGCAGAAACGACGGCAATTCCGAAATAGTCGAGATTAGCCTTGGCGAATCAAACTCCAGCCGCTGACTGTACGGGCTGGGCTGAAACCAGGTGATGTGGTACGATCCTTCCCTAATTTGTGAAATGCTCGACGTCCAATTGTCCTCTTGTCATGAATAATGATAACGAAAGACTTCGTGTGGCTGCCACACATCGAGTCTGGTGACACAATTGAGATAAGATCTTGGACAAGTGTTTGTAGAATTTCACGCTGTGATAACTGCCGACAGGCATGCAGCAATTGACGTGAAGCCCAATGACCATCCATCTATCCATACCTTCCATTTCGAAGTTTCATCGTCTGCAAGCTGCAATTTCAGTTGCAATGTGGCCTTGTATGGCTTGGCCTTCATGTTTTGCTGCTTGGAAATTTTTCGAACTTAAAACTTTGGCCGCGCCCTCTACTTGCATGAAGGATGGGATTTCTAATGACCTGGGCTGAAAATGTAATTGACAGACAGTTTCCCTCGAACATAAGCAACTTTTTATTCAAAATTTCGCTTTATACAATCACGGAAGGTAAGGTCATAGTCATATCTGCCGTTTTCGTTGTATTGTCTGTCCAAGGTTTTTACTCCAGCTTAATTCCTGGGATGGATTCTTCCGGGAGCGGTTCTAATTCAGACTGGGCAGAAATGTCCTCAGAAGTCGACGCCTCGCGACAAACGTGTCTTCCAACTTGCAACTGAACACATTCTAGCCCGGTGGCGCACTGGACTCTCTGCGGATACCTAATGTCACTATGAAGGTTGCACGGCTCCCCCGCTGGAGCAACACATCCGCGGCCCGCTTCAAACACCAGCTCCGGGCTGGCACAAGCGCAGAATCCTCTCTTGCAAATCAGGGAAAAGTAATCATAGCATTCTGCTCCTTCAAACCAAAGGTCACACCGTTGCCCGAAGTCAGCAAGGCAGAATCCCTTTTGATTTCCCAGAAAGCCTGTCAAACATTCACAGCGACCGTGCGTGCCATTTGATGTCAAGCAAATGGAATGTTGGACACATGGCACAAAGTCCGGGTTGTTTGGGGCGAGGATACATGAAGCGCCGACGACTCGGAGACAAGGAGTTTCTGTAGAGTAAGTGGGCGAGGAGTAGAGCTGGTCCTCACACGCACAGTAGTTGCGACCGAAGGGTCCGGCTTCACAGTAAGCTCCTGCTGGGCACGGTTTGGTGTCTGAACATTCGAGTTCAGGTGCAGGAGTTGTCGTCGTAGTTGGATAGGTAGTTGTAGTCGTTGTAGGACTCACAGTGGTAGTAGTTGTAGTCGTTGTAGGATAAAGCGTTGCCACCGGTTCGCAAGCTAGGATTGGTAGGGCAGAAACGAAGTATTTTATCCCAGCTGAAAGCAGACGAGACCCCTTCTTTCGATCTTCTGAAGATGGGATTGGAAGGCAGGAAATTGCAAAGATAATGTTTCAGATATTCAAGCTTGTTCAAGGTTGCTCATTTTCCTGAAGGCCAATGTTAATCGAAGCTAGAGATTAATGCAAGGAAGAGGAAAGAATCTTACAGTCCACCAATGATGTCGAAGATCAAACAGTCCTTCAACAAATCATTGAGAATTTCAGTCACCAATTGCTGAACATCTGCCCTATTCTCACCCCAAAATATATCAAACACTGATTTAAAATCCTTGTTGACCAAATCCCAGTCAATTTCTTCTTCGCAAATGAAGAGGCTTTCCGCAAAAACGAAACCGTCAGTAAATGCTACTTCGATTGAAGAAGACTGGAAGGTAGGTCGGCCCGTGATGAGATTAATGAGAGCTGATACCACGATGTTGTAACCAAAGTTTTTGGTCGTAGCGGTGAAATTTCCAGCACCAGAAACTGAAATGTGCCGAGTCAATTCATTTGATTCATAGTCGCCGTTGACCTCGAGCTGTTCAGCCTTAAAATCGTAAGTCAATCTCGAAGGTATGACTACAAGATTAAGTATCAAACCATCAGTGATTGTGTTCAGTCCGCTGGCTATTCCATTGCTGTAATGAACAATGATGTATTAAAGAAATTAGCGATGATTATATTGTTGCGGGGATAGTAAACATTGGACAGATTTTAGTCGGCTCACCTCAGTGCGAGCTTCCCGGAGATCAGATCCGGCAACCCCCAGGCGTCAAAATCTAGTTCCCAGTGGTCAATTGGCAGTTCCTCGGGAAGTTCTGGCAAAATCGGGTCTCGTGGTGGGCCTTTAGCTAAGAGTTTCTGTATGAACGTATCCGAGATCTTCTCTGCGATGGCAGCCTGAAATTCTACAGCGAGGAAGATGCGATAAAAATGCTGGGCTAAGAATGCTACTTTGCACCCGGACAATCCGGAGACAGAATTTGGGCGAACCTCGCTTTGTTTCCTCGGTAGCAAAAGACAGTCGACCTTGTATGACCAGGACACTTGTGAAATGTATTGCCAAAACTGATATTATAAAGGACTTTATCTTGCCACCGATTTTTGTTTTTCAGAGTGAGACGAGTATAACTAGAATGACTGCTCAAAGCGCTGGCCTAACAGCATTTATCATCTTGCTAGGTCCATGTTCAAGTAATCTAATCAGACGTCCATGTTCAGGTTCATCCAATAAACTTCATGCGGAAATTACGCGCATCCTTCGTGAAGTGTTTTCGCGTGCACCGATTGCTCAAAATAAATCGATTTTGACTTTTTTCTTGTTAATTTTTATTCTGGCTTTTGGCATTCCTCCTGACACAAGTGGGTGAAAGTATCGTGAAATCGGCAGTCAGAATGATTGACCAGTACAAATATGCGTAAAGAGCTGTTACACACAATGACAAGAGAAAGATCGAAAAATGAGTTCCCCTTTCATCTCCCACAAAGCCTGCTAAACATTCGCAGCAGCCGTGGTCATCGTCCTTGGCGTTGTAGTGGATGTGGTCGTTGTTGTTGGCCACGGAGTAGTCGTGGTCGTGGTTGTGGTAGCGGTGGGTGTAGGTTCAGGAGTAGGGATTACCACACACGAAACTAGCCAGATAAGAATAGGCCCGGTTACTTCTATTTGAATCCGACGGAATTGTGAGATTCGTGTATAATGATTATGACTCATTCCGGAAAGTGTATCATTACGATTTCGATACCATATCTAATTTGACACCGGTAAATTGTTCACTTTTTATCCACAACTCCTTCGCAAGCTCTTCGTTGACTTGAGTTTTCTCGTTCTCCCAGCGTCGACAATTTCTGTAGAGTTTCCCAGTCTCTGCCGCACAATCACGTGACAAGGCGCAGTGGAGGATCGTTTGGCAGCCCTGTTCTACGCTCCGCTTGAAGAGGAAGGCAATCGGTGCGAAAAAGACGTACTGATACCATTTCAGGTCGGAATGTCGGCTGAGGCTCGTGAAAACCCAACCTGGACTGATTGCGTAACTGCAGACGCTGCCGCCAGGGAGCTGCTTCGCTAATTCGTGATTAAACAGCACGTTAGCGTACTTGGAGTTGCAATAAGGCAGCATTCTATTCTTTGAGGTGGGCTCAAAGCTCTCCAAACTCAGATCATCTAGATTCAGACTCGATTTCAAGTAGAGTGCCGACGTGACATGGACAATCCTGCGAAATTGGACAAAGCCATTTGAATTTAAGCCTGAACTGGGAGACTGGTATAATTTATGCATTATTTTACCTGCTCGGAGCTGCAGACTTGATCTCCTTCATGAGTAGGAGCGTCAACAGGAAATGCGAGAGATGATTGACTTGGAAATGCATCTCGTGCCCGTCGACAGTCTTGAGCGATTTGGATTTCTTAAACGGAATGTACACGCCGGCGTTATTTACGAGAATATGAAGGCGGTGGAATTTGGTCTGGAATTCCTTCGCGAATTGCCGAACCGAAGCGAAGGAGGCGAGGTCCAATTTCATGATGACCTAGGTCGAAGATTTAAGATTATTAAGAACTACTTCGGCACATACCACACGACACAAATCTTGATTCTTAAGTAAAATGAGTAAAATTCGTTACCAATTCTCCGCGCTCCAATCCTTGTGCCCTGCGTTCGATCTCTTCAGTGCCCAGTTTGGCGGATTCCAGATCGCGGCAGGCCATGACTACGGTGGCTCCCCGTTTGTACATTTCATAGGCGATCTGTTTGCCTGAAGAAGAAACGAAAAGAACATAAAGCAAAAGCAACCATCTCAGTAAACTTAATTAACTAA
The DNA here is from genome assembly GCA_009869945.1 of Mesaphorura yosii. Classification (NCBI taxonomy): domain Eukaryota; kingdom Metazoa; phylum Arthropoda; class Collembola; order Poduromorpha; family Tullbergiidae; genus Mesaphorura; species Mesaphorura yosii. Next base: position 8,988 of record WIXG01000662.1, read on the forward strand.
GGCACACAGGGCAGGTCTTCCGATTTAACCGTTTTAATTAGCCTCGACTTCACTTACCCAGTCCGCAATTAGCACCGGTAATGACTACAACCTTTCCTCTGACAAGCTGTTCCTTGTTCGGACTCGCATCGTGCCTGCCCCACCACCAAGACATGAAGTGCCGGTAGGCGAATCCACCAAATATCGCGATCCCAACACTGGCGGCTGCAGTAATCAGAAACGGTGGAGCCATTGTCTTGTCACCTGTTAGCGTTGTTGGTGCTGTTAGTGCTTTCGTGTGCGTGGCCGAAGAAATTCGCAAATAAAGTCTCCGTACAAACGAAAAACTTTAATATCTGCTTTAGTTTTTGCAGAGTTGGCGAAAAATATTCTTGGCGCCTGTGATCTCGTATTTCTTTGTTCAACGGCAGGCAGCTCTCGACTTTTGACTACAAATTACTCTCTTTATTGATGTGAATCACTGAACGATTAATTACTGAGGTAGATTGTTAACAAAGTATCTAAACTGTACGAAAATCAAGTCTATGCTTCCAGTTGCCTATCTACTGCTTATCTCTGTAGGTTAGCAAATAAGTCTATTCAATTTACACCCGTATTGCTTGCTTGCTATGAGTTGGTTTGGATTGGTTTGGTTGAGGTTGAACGTGAGTTACCCGTACTCTTAATTACAATTAACCCGTATTGTATTTCATATTTCACGACACAATACCATTGACCATCACTGTCACGACGCTAATTAACTACGCTCCATGTTTGACGTTTGAATTTCCCTCCGCTGCTACGTGATTAGTTAATTTGGATTATTGATTATTGATCGATCGATAATCGTTCGATTAATAGCTTGATTTGCTTTGATTTGTTCTTGTTCTTGATTATTGTATTGTCTGTTGGTCGAAGGAGTCGATTCAATCTCCACCACCTTCACCGTCACCGTCCCCCACGCCTCCGAAACCAGCGTACCCATTCTCCGCCTCGTCGTCCGAGTCGTCCATATCGCTCCCAGTATTATTGCTCATGCTGCCTCCGAAAGCTGCGGCGGCCGCCAGTGAATTCTCCGCAATAAAGTGCAAATACGTGTCCAGAATCGCCGAGCCCGTGGTCGTCGGCTGGCCTTTCAGGAGCCCGGCAGCCTGCAGCGGGTTTGGCGCCTGGATGACGTCTCTGCAATCGAAATTATTAATTTTAAATTTCGCGCCAATCTGATCCCCGCCCTCAGCCCACTACACCGCAGGATTTCAATATCACTTACCCAAACGAAGGAGCTCCCGGTGTCATTCTTTCTTTCTTCGCGGCGCTGCCCTGTCCTGCGCCTCCTCCCGCGCCCACGCCGTCATATCCCGACCCTCCTCCTCCGCCTCTCGCAACTTCCACCAGTGGCAGGTCCTTCGTGCTGATTCCCCGATGTTGTCTTGACATGTGCGAGTGCAGGCTGTTTCTGGACTTTGCAATCGTGCCGCAGAGAACACATCGGTAGCCCGGGCAGACGGTGTGCTTGTCTTCGAGATGCGTGCGGAGCGTGTGGGCCGACCGATAAACCTTCCCGCACTTTGGGCAGGGGCGTGGATCCGTTGCGCGGAGTCGCTGATTGAAATCCCTCACCGCCGCGTTCTCTGGGCTGCTGCTGGCCCGAGGCGGACCGACCCCGGCGAGATCGATTGCGTCAGAGTTTTTGAAGACGTCCACCTTGAAATCAGCGGCGGCAGCAGCAGCGGCAGCGGCCGAAATGAGATCGTGATGACCGTGTCCGCCGCGTGGTGGCGCTGCAAGTCGCCCGGCAGCAGTGCTGCCATTCCCGGCGCCGCCACGTTCTCGTTCTCCTGGCGTCAAATTAGAGGAGCTGCCCGCGGCCAGGAGCGATGCCAATGTCTGAATTCGCTCGATATTAAACGCTGCCGCCGGCGGGATTGAGTCGATTGAGCTGGAAGCCGAGAGCGGGCTCCGGCTTTCGCGCCCGGAGGCGCGCGTCGGCGGACGGACTCGGGTGTCCTCTACCCTGTCTTCTTCTTGCGGCTGTGGCAATGGCTGCAGCTTCTTTCCACTTCCACGCGTGTCACCTCCTCCACTCAAGCCTTTGATGCCCAACCAGCGCCCCGTCTCGAGAAAGTCCTCCACATCCGCTTCTCGGAGCTCAATCTCGCCGCAGTACACGAAATGGACGAGTTTCTCCAGCGTTTTGCCGTCGATCGGCAGAATGAGCGTCGTCGTCGAGCAGGATTGGCCGCAGGAGCTCGTTTCCTAAAAAATATGCACGTCGACGCTTAAGAAACGGCCGAGCCAAGACAAGCCAGGCAGGCTTACCTTCAGAAGTCCGGCCAAGAAATCGCTGGCAGCAGAGAGCACGAGCCGATGCACGTGCTCGGAGTGTCCGTCTTCAGCGACGAGGGTCGCGTCGGTGTAAGCGCGGGCGCGCAGTTGTTCGCTGAGATTCTGCGTGTGGTCTGCCCAGTGGAGCGTGAACATGACTGCTATTGCGAATTAAGTCGCCGTGAGCGTATGCGTGTACAAAATGCGTGTATCAAAATTATTGCTGTGACGGTGACCCGAATTATTGCTACTATCTTCGAGTTGCCGCTGCTGTTGCTGCTGCTGGTGTTGGTAATTATAAGATGGCGGAGTCGCCCGTGCCCGTGCCCGTACTCGTTGATGAGTAATGAGCAATGGCAATGAGCAAGTGCTCTCGCTATTGCTTTTGCTATTGCTTTTGCGAATCATGATTTATACGCTTGAAGTGTACAGAGAGAAAGTACGAGCGTACGTACGAACTACGTACACAGACACAGAGTAATTAATGTATGTCTCCTGGCTCAGCTCACTCCTGCCTTCCCTGCCTGCAGTGGATACGCCACGACACGGCACGGTGAGGAGGAGATCAATAGTACAATGAGAGCAATGAGAGTAAAGTAAAGAGACGATGAGGGAAAGTACGCACGGCACGGCACGGAGAAGTGAAGTTTATGCGTTCGCGTCCGTGCAAAGTGTAAAGACGGCATAAGCGAATGACTCGATTCGATCGGGATTTATTGGGGAAAGAGAAAATGAAAATGACTCATTTCACTTTCATTCGGGGGTCTCTCCGCGTTGTTTTTACCCACGGTTGAGCGTAAGCCTGATTTTGAGCTCTGACTGGCTTGGCTGGCTCTTCTTCCTTTCTCGCCTTGCTTGCACCTTTCCTCTTGTTTTTGGCTCCAGAGAGCTTTCTGTGCTTTCAAAGCTTGAAAATCGAGCTTCAAGCCTTGCTTTACGCTTTTATTAGATTACCCGCACATGATTACAATTTATGGCGGAGGAAGTGTGATAATTACAATATTCTATTGGCAATCCTCAATATTTTAATAGTGCCCTGCATTTTACATTTCGAGAAGCGCCCTGTATGCCCTCGCCACATCGAGCCGCCCGTGCCCAAAATGATGATTGGGGAATTCCATGTCACCCACTCCGCTGCATGCGGCCCCCGTCGTCTGAAGCTCCCTCTCGGCGTTGTCCTGCAGCAGCGCCTTCACCTCCGCGTAACTGAGTCCCGGGCGCCGACTAAGCAGCAGGGCGACCGCCCCCGCGACGTGCGGGCACGCCATGCTCGTGCCCGACTTGACCGAGTAGCTCGAGTCGCTTGCCGGGTCCGCCGACGTGATGAGCGAGCCGGGCGCTGACAGCTCGGGCTTCATCGTCCCAAACAGACTGGGACCGACACCGCTGAAGGAGGACAGCGCATCTGTGTCCGTCGTCGAACCGATGCCGAGTACGTCACGGTCACCGGGACCGCCCGCCGTCCCGCAGCCAGGGCCGTTGTTGCCGCCGCTAAAGACGGGGACGATTCCCGCCGTATGCCAGCCCGCAATCATGTTGTCGTACAGCGTACGCCCGCCCGCCCCGCCCCAACTGTTCGCTACGACGTGGGGGGTTCGCGTGCAGTCGGCGTTGTTTCCGTTTGGGTCCGTCGGACAGATCAGCCACTCCCCGCACATAATCAGCTGCGAGCTCGCGCCCGAGCCGTCGTCTTGCAGGCCCTTGCACGCGATCCAACGGGCACCCGGAGCCACGCCGTACCCGTTCGCACCGACGATCGTCCCCATAACGTGCGACCCGTGCCCTCGGATGTCGGAGGGGCGCTGCGACCGCTCGTAAGGGTCGAACCAGGAGCGGCCGTCGTCTGCGTACGACGCCCGAAGGATTTCGTGGGTGGACCGCACTCCCGTGTCGATGTTGGCGACGATGATCCCGGAGCCGTTGCTGCCCCCAAACATTGACCACACGCCCGGGGCGCCTATGCGGTCAACGCCCCACTGGACCTCTAACGGCATCGGCTGAGCTTCTGCTTCTGCCATCGGCATGCCCTCGCTCGAAGGAGCGTCCAAATACACGGGCTCGTCCCAGTAAACATGTTCCACGTCGTGCTGGGCAGCGATTTGGTGTATCAGCGCCGAGTCCACGCCGGGGCCGCGTACGGAGAGCTGGTTCGTCATCCAGAGAGTCGTGACCGTCACACTAGCCGAGTTCACGGGTCGCTTGGCCAGCCACGCTCGCACACGGCTCTGGCTAGCTTCGGCCCGTGAGCGCAAGGCGTCGTACACGGCGGTCGATCTTTCTGCACGGGAAGCATACGTGTTGAACCGCGCCTGTAGGCGGGCGAGCACGTCGGAGACGCCTTCCTTGAAAGAGACAAGGATATCGACGGTCTCATGCGTCTCAAGCTGTGAGCGGAGACGGGAGTTTATTTTCTGCTGTGGGTTCGCGGCCTCGAACGCCCCCGCGCTGGCAACGCCGACGGCGAGCACGACAAGAAAATTTAGCACACGCATTTTGCTATGCTGTTTTGCATGCGTAAGAAAATTCGGTCAGGCTCAATCTGTTTCGTTTAGCAGTTAATCAGCGATTGACTGGCTTGAAATAGAATTTATTTACAAGTTCTCTGCCTTTGCTTTGGTGTTTTGTTGTTTTGGCATTTGACCGTTGAGTGCTTCGAGTGAAGTCATGCGCCATGCATGTCGTTCTTATCGCACGACCATTCATTCGTTGATATTCATTACCAGTGGCGATGACGAAAGACGTTCACACCGCTGCGCTAGTATCGTGGCATCTGCTTATCAGTTAATTAAATTGGCAATTGGCTGTCGAATTGTTGAGTTGCTGTTAATTTTCAAAATTGCTTGAATTAAACTTCGCTGCTCGCAATTCGCAATAAGGCACTTGAACTTTCATCTGTCGAACTGCAAAATATTCGCATTTCTCAGCATTGCATCACAGCGTCAGGTTTTTCCATCGTGTTTCATTACAAAAATGCTTAGCACACAGTTTTCGAATGAAAAAAGCTGTCGAAAAGGTGTGAAAGTCGAATTCCTGAGACAGGCGTTGAAAGTAGTGTATCTTTGAGCATCAAACACGCGTCAAGCGTGAAGTAACCCGTTTAATGGTTCTATGTCACGAGTCCGAAAGTACATGAGTCCGAAAAATTATCTTGTCGAGAATTCGTTTCATTTCCAAGTTTAAAAAGTTAAATATATTACAGACTAAGGGCTAGACGCCTGGCTAAACATCCAAACGACGGATATTTACCAAGTACATAGACTTCAAATTGTCGTGAGTGTATCTTTCACACTTGTGATGTGTGTAACTGCTTGATTTCATGACATTTTACCTTGGAAAGCTGCGGCTTATCGTGCCGGACATATTAATAATTTAATAATTGATCCGGATAATTTTCGGACTCATGGTCAATCGGACTAATGGCCATTCGGACTGGGAGTAGTTCGAACTGGCGACTTTCGGACTCGTGACGGTACACGCGTTTAACGACGTGCTTAACCTTTATTCGCTTTCTAAATGCATTACACGGTACGGCACGGCACGGAACAAAGAAGAAAGAAACCTGTTGAAAGTTTTATCGTTCTCGCTTTCTTGCCTGCCTGCAGTGCCAGGCAAGCCGAGCCGCGAACAGGCAGGCCAAGATGAAGATGGACGATTATGGGATGAGAAAATGAGATGACTTTCACTCAGCAAGACTCCAATTCCTGCTACGTGTACCTTTTGCGAGCGGAGCCCTCCTTCATATATCACCATGTTTTAATGTAGTTGAGTCGAAGTTCGCAGTTCACAGTTCGCATCGCAGTTCATATGATTCATTTTCATGCTTTATGTTTATGGGACGATAAAACTCAACCAGACGAGACTCGTGCAAGGCCGGGCCAGGCTCATACTGCTCTGAATTTTAAAGTGGATGCTGAAATATTGATAATATGTTCTTTTTCTGTCTTGGACTTGACTTCGTCGAGCCTTCTGAACGCTGGTAAAGAAACAAACATGGTCGAATTGAATTGTCTTCAAAAGCCAGATTCTGGTCAAAATTTGCAATTTGGCTCGCATTAAAGCAAAAATCTTCAAAATCATTGAGAAAATGGCTAGTAAAAACCGCTTTCTTAACGCAATTTCAGGAAAATTGACCAAATTCGCGAGAATTTCGTGGAATTCGGCCAGCACCAAATAAAATCGAACTGAAACTCACAACAAAATTTCAACGCTGCAAAAAATTTCGCTTCGTATACGAAAAGATCCCAAGACTTTCATGATTCCTCAGAATCGAAATCGACTTTCTTTTTATTCTGTTCAATGTTTCTGTCTCGTGTCATTATAAAATATATTCGCTATAAAGCATGCAGATTCTCGCTCAGATTCGCGTTCATAGTTCGCAGAGGGACCTCCGCTCAATGCCAAGCCAAATACGCAGTTTCCCGTTCGCTTTCCAGCTTCCTGTGCGAGCGAACTGCGGACTTTCTAAATGCAAAACCAGTCTTGCAAGCGCTTTCTCCTTCCAAGAGCGGAATCGGGATGCTGGATGTTGGGTCGACGAGGAAAGTAAAGTGAAGAGACAACGACGACGGGCAACAGGAGATCTATAAAAGTTTATCTATTCATTCTGCCTGTTGTAATTCAGCAGAAGCGGCGGGCTGCCTGCTGGCAGAACAAGTTGTATTTACTTTCTCCGCAGCAGCTGAAGAGCAGAGCGAAAGTGAGGGCGACATTCCTTCGCTGCTGCTGCTCTACTGCTTGTCTCATCTCGTTCTCGTTTATTACAAACGAGCAGAGTAGAGAAAAGCAACAGTTTCCGTTTCCAGGTTCAAGTTTCCAGTTTCCAGTCTCTCGCACGCTCACATTCGGATTATCAGCCACACACTCATTAATTATGTACCTTACGGACTTTAATATTTAAATTACTGCAAAAGTTGTACATTGTTTACTCTGAACGAACGAGCTTTTATTCCGACTGAGAATTTGCACGCAATTCGCAACGAGAAACGAGCGAACTGGATTATGACTTCGTCTTCCTCAGCATCCGGCAGTTACGGCCATGGCCACGGCAGTCTGCTGAAGAAGTCGCGCCGAGCGAGTCTGCTGGCCAGCTCGAGACACCGCATCTTCCAGGACAGACTCCAGCCACCTATCATGTGGAACATCCAGGTAACCCACGATCACGAATTTTAAGATTTGACAATCTTCTCGAAGATCATTTTCATTTTACGAGACACGTCGAGTTTTCCTGTGGCTTTCTCGTTTATTCTTGCGAATTTTGATCGTGCTATTTCAAGATTCGCATTGTTTTTGGCAATTTTGCGTAGAGACTCGAAGTTCAATCCAGTTTTTGACTGAAGGGTCCAAGAGAATTCTTCACTCTTCACTTACATTCACATAGTCAAAACTTTTCAAAACAGCGTGGCTTTGAGTCGCGATTTTGTATCGACGTCTCACAACGTAACGCTAAAGCTAAAGTTGAGACAGACAAGCATTGAAAGCCATATACTCCTTGTCTATTCATCCACAAAGAGAGTACAAAGAATATTTAGTTGAATTGGATCTGAATCTGTGTTTCTTTTTTTAATTTTACGATTTTTTGCAGGGTATGCGAGGTCAAATGTCATCCAACTGTCTGTGGCATGCCTGTAAGGCGTTTTTTCTGGGTGTCCTCATTTTCAGCGCCGGGACGGCCATGTGTGTCATGGGTGAGTCGCCAATTTCCAGTTTCTTTTGGAAAATTCCCGAATTCCCGAATTCATAAAACTTACGCCTGCAAATTGCCCTGAAAGTTTGCAATGGATTTGGCAATGGTTTATTTGTTTCGAGGATTGTGCACCTGAGCCCAATCGCATTTCGCAGGCCAGGTCGGCCAGCCAAAAATTGCGAAAATACGAAAGACGAAACGCAAATAGACAAATAGAAAAGAACTTGATTGAGATTTGTGGCCTGGGCCCGTGTTTGCTACGAACAATGGAGCCCTGCCGCGAGACGCGTCCCGTGCCTTATTTGCTTTCACTTTTGTGCCTCGCTTTCACTCTCTCGCTCGCTTTCTCCTCTCGATTGCTTGCAGTTCCAGCAGAACATAAAAAGGGATTAAATAACGTTGTAGAGCCCTGGCACGTAATACCTGAAAACGCCAAGCGGAGCTGTGAGTCAATTCCAGTCCAGTGGACAGGAAACCCAAAAAACCCAAAATAGGCTTCGGCCCTCGACTCTCATCTCACAGCTCAGCTCGAGAGAAAGTGAGGAGAGCAGAGAAACGAAAGCACAAAGCATGGACGGAGGCTGCAGATTATCGGAGGAAACAGCATCCGCCTTCCAGTCCGTCCCGCGGGCCCATACGATTGCAATACAAAATAATGATGCTGTTGTTGTGCGTATTGCTTGCTTTTTCTGGTTTTCTGCAAGTTCTTTCGTCCCGTAATAAAATATGACAGCTCAAGCAAGCGTTTCTGAGTCGAGTTACCTTTAAAATCGATATCGAAGCGTACAGCAGAGATTTATGCCCTACGCGCCTGATTTTAGGTTTCTACATTGACGGCGTGCTCGGTGACGATCTCGACGAGGATGGCGGTGGCTTTCCCCGCGTTGGCGTAAATTCAACTGCGCCGACGCAGACACCAGCGTCCCGCCTGCCCGCGCACTACCAAACGGACCCGTCTCGCCCTCAAGTCCGCTTCAGCAAACTGAGCTTCATTGGGCCCGTCATCATGGGCATTGGCGGCTTCATCATCGTGGCCACCTGCGTCATGACTTTCGAGGCGCGGGACTCCGCCGCCAAAGTCGGGCCGTCCTTCATCAAAACGGGCAGCAAAGCGGCAAGCACGCTCCCGGTTTCCATTCCGAATATTATGAATGCGACGATACGATCGGGCTCCGCCGTCGTGGGAAAGACACATGCCAACGTCGGAGCGACGGCGACACCTGCCGGACCAGGCGCCGCCCGCCGAGTGAAAAACAGAAACGTGGAAGTCCGCACTGTCGGAATCCAAACGGGCGAAGGCGAAGATGGCGAGGAGGGCCGCTTCGGTGATGGCGACGGCGGCGAACCTGAACATGGGCACGGCAGTTTTGGCGGTCACACCCTCAAATTTGACCGAAAAATAATCATCGATGCGTTCCGGAAGTTTTCAAGGTAAAGAATTTGCACGAGGCAAGGAAAACTTGCAGCCAAGGATTATCAATTTGTTGAACTTGAATCATACGGCAATAGCAATAGCGAATAGCGGCATTGTTTGAAATGTGAACAGGACGCTCAGGACATCCGACTCGGTTTCGTCTGTGGGCGAGGAGCAGATTCAGCGTTACCCGTCTGCTCCGTCTCTGCTGACTCCAAAAGGTTTACAGCCTCAGGCGGAAGGTGACGCAACCGTGGCGGTCGAGTCGCAGAGGCGGTCACCCTTCTTAGCGAAGAGCAGGCCCAGAATGCCCCCGGCAGCTCTGCGGCACACAATGTCCATCGATTGTCCATCACCACCTTCACCACCACCACCAGCGGTCCCTCTCTCTGGAAAGGGCGCGGGATTCAAAAAGAGTGCAAGCAAGAAACAAGGGCACCGGCCAGGGCACGAAAGGAGGAAGAAGTTCCAGCGACACGTTTCGGTTCCAATTGAGCAGGATTCGCCATCGCCGTCGGCGTCTGCAGGAAGAGATTTTTACCGCCGACCTTCGCCTGTCAGCCCTCCATCTGAGGAGGAGGGCGTCGTGTTTACCACTGCAGCAGCTTTCCCTTCGTCGGCGATGCCCGCAGCGGTCGCGCCGTCGTGCTCGGCGCCTCGCACAAAAATGCCGGTGTCCATCCTGCGGAATGTCAACGCCAGCGTTCATCACCACCCGAGCCCGAACGGAGGAGGCGGAAGTGGAAGCTCAGCAATCACGGAGCGGCATCACTACCTGGCCCGAGCCCAAAGCGAGGACGCAGCGACGTCGACGTCAGGCGGAAGCGGAAGCAGGCATGTCACAAGATTTGCATCCTCCCCATCAGCGATCATTGAGGACGTGAAGGAGACGGAGCACGATTCTGACCAGGCATAATTTAGTCACTGATAAAATTTCAATGTAATGCAATCTACAAATTTTGTGATTTTGGTTTCCTGGACCCTGAAATAAATTCTGATTGTTGTCAAAATGGAAAGTTGAAGTTTATTATAGTAGAAAAATAGTTGGAAATTATTTTACAATAGAATTTATTGGAGTTCGTGAATGATCAATTAAATTATGTTTGCACGCATGCGAACGGCAAGCAGATAAGAAATTAATTACCATTTCGAAAAGGTGGTAAGACTAAAATGAAATGGATAAATTATTACTTCACTAAGTAAAAGCACGAAATTAATTAATAGTAATCAATAAAGAACCGGAACACATGAATTGTGCCAGGTACAAGTCTGGCTTGAATATTAATTATAAAATTAAAGTCATGTCAAAAATGCTAGAAGATTATTTTTACTTCATTTATATTGAATCCATACGATAATAATATTTTACCAAGCTAGAACATTTTTTAATTAAGGCATTTGACTTTGACTGGAGTGGATTAATTTTGTGAACGCACGCGAATTGACGAGGACGAACTAAAATCGCAGAATTTCATTCAGTCTTGGTCCGCCGCGGCCGAGCGGGTCGTCTGGAAACATGATCATGTCCTCAGTGATCCACACGTACTGGACAATCCTGGAAATGTGAAAAGAAGTTGCAGAACTTAAATTCACCCAGTCACATCCCAATTTTGTTACCTTTTATGAATAGTTTCACGCCAAGAGGGCTCCTCGTTGTACAAATCTCGAAAATTATCATTAGAAATTATTATTCCTCCAATTTGAGCTGCACTTTGCACAATGAACCTAAAATTTGATAAGGAATTCACGTCTCATGTGCACAATTGCCGTGGCATATCGTGAAAGTATAAGTCAAGGCTCTTTTTTGTACCTGTCATCGTACGCTGAAATCCTTTTCCCGTCAACCATCCGCCCAGGCGTCGTCTTCACGATTCCTTCGGTTTCCAGCTGGTCCAGCACTTCCATGTCGACTGTCTGCGATCTCCTGCCCTTGAAGTGTGGCACAAATGCGATGATGGTCTGGTGTCCACGCGCCCTGAAGTAGTCCACACAAACTCGAATACCTCGACAGGAGAAGACTTTATTGTTGCCGTGTCTGGAGAAGCGCATGCAAAAGAGAAAAAAACAAGTGCATTACCTTAGCGAGTTATCAGTCGGGAAAGCACGGAACTTACGCCATTGCCACGTTGCTGCCGTCAATCACGATTGGTCGAAGGGTCCCAGGTTTGTGCACAATCTTAGTGGGGGCGAAAAGATTTCCTCCAAAGGCTGAAAGTGCCAATTTTGGAGGCTCTTGCGGCTGCTGCTCTTCGGTCGAGTTTGTAAGCATCGCCATTGGATTATAGGAGCTTTCTGTTTTCTTGCCAGCGCTGTTCGTCGAAGTCGACGGCCCATTGACGAAAGCGTTACAAAACAAGTTATCAACGTTATACGTGATAGGCGGTGGTGGAGAGAATCTAGCGGGGGCTAGTTCAAAGGTGCTGTTGCGAGGTACTCCGGCGTCAAATCCGTACCCAGTCGGTCCAAGTTTAAATCCGCCAGCGCCTACGCCACGTCCTCCTCTCGTACCGACGCCGCCGCGTCCACGCCCACGTCCTCGACCTGCCCCTGCCTTAGGACTAGATTTCCACGAATCGTCATACTTACTCGCCGACGCCGCCACGCCCGAACTGTCAGAAAAAGGCAACGGAGGCAAGTAAGCCAAGTTCCTTGACACACGGTGCATCGACGAAGAAGATGAAGAGTCAGGAAGCTGATTTTGATGTTGTTGCTGCTGCCACAGATGTTCTTCGTACTCAGGCGACTTGTAATCCCACGCAGTCTGAAGCGACGCTGAAGGAGCGTTCGAAGGCCCCGCCGGGCTACTCAAAACATTCTCTCGATTAGATTTATCACGGGAGCGGGTCGTCGGCCCGGCCCCCATCCACAAACCAGGCCGACCGCGGCCACCGCCTCGGGCATTTCCAAAGCGGGAACCGGCGCCGGTCGTTCTTGCCGTAGATACAAAGGCCTCATTTTTATCATGACGTAGTCTCTTTAGTGAGTTTCTTCCTTTCCCTGATCGGTTTTTTCGAGGTGACGAGCCGCGGCTGCGGCTTCCGCTGGACGTGCTCACGCTGACGGGCGAAGTGCCAGTACCAAGATTGGACAAGTTACGAAGTGACTGCTGAATGAGGGACTCCTTCCGTGGAGTAGAATTTCTATTCATTCTTGCAGTCGTCTTCGTGTTCTTTTTCGGTGTGTCGGTGCTTCCAGAAGACTGTCCCTGCAGCTGCAGTCGCTGCTGAAGCCTCTGTCGCTCGAGTCGATCTCTCAATGATTTCCTCTTCAGCGCCTTCTTGGAAAGTTTCTTTGCGGAGGAGACGGCTGGACTTTTCATTTGCTGCTGCCTTGCGTTTGCATTGGCAATAGCAAGTTTTGCTTTCTTCGCACTGACCGGAGTGCTTACGCCAGGCGCAGGACGAGCACGAGGCTTAAATGCTGGATTTGGGTCGAACCTGTTTGGGCCTGGGAAACGACCAGCTTTGGCAGCGACTCCGGAACGGGGCGGAAAGATTTCAATCACGCTTAAATCGCTGTCGTCTTCAAAGTTCAGTGCATCCACTTCCGGTGATTTGGACGAAGAGGGCTGTGGCTGCTCCTGCTTCAGTGTCTTCTTTTCTCTTTCTTTCTCTTCTAGAGAGTTCGGAGTCGAAGCAGGCAATGCTTCGCATTCGCCTCTGCTTAGAATTTCATCCGTCGGTGAGAAGACACGGCGGCCTGTCAAGCTGCTTCGAAGTACAGGTCCTGCTCGGTTCAAGATATTCTGGCAACTCGTCGAGCTTGAGCCTGGCTTGATGTCTCCTGCGACAGAGGTTTCGGGCCTCTGGTTGCTGTTGATTTCTATAATTTCGATGTCACCATCTCGATCTTCGTAGTCATACGTGTCGTCACCAATCACAATCACTTCCGGTGATGCGAGGTTTAATATTTTGATGGATTCCTCCATGTGGGAAGTGATACTAGCAAATTGCAGTTGTTGTCGAAGTCAAGTTATCACAAGAATTCTCAGTTATCTTCATCTTCTTCACTACCATTCGCTGTCCACTGCTGCTTCCTGCTTCGTTTATCAGGAATCTGGAATCCACGAATGGTTGATCCACAAACGAACGAACTCGACTTTTACTGACCGACGCGACGGCTTAAATCAGCGTCGTGACCTGACCAGCGAAGTGTCAGGCCAGTTAAGTACGAATTACAAGGACAGCGACCAACTGGCTGATCAGTGCCAAGCCAAGTCAAGCCGAGTCCACTCTGCGACGGGCCGCAGAGGCTGACCAAGCCAATTACTTGGTCCGCTGTAAAGCTACCTTACCTGATTGGAGGCCACGCCACGTAGCTCCTCAGCTGGTGGGCTTTGATCAGTCAGAGGCAAAGCCAAATTAAGGTAGTATCGACGTAATCGAATACTACGTCACGTCAGATTAAACTTAGCCACACTAATATAGTGAGTTATCAATTACATTAACGATTAACGTTACAATTAATTCTAATATCATTCTCAATTTTCCCTTTTCTTGCTGCTCAATGGTCAAACCTTCAATTAAATCTTATGTTAAACCAATTCACTGATCAGAAACATGACGAAAACCCCTGGAGAATTTGCACTATCAATTGTTCTTTACGTTAATCAGCGAAGTTTGCCTTAATTAAAAGTTACAGCAAAATGCACAAAATTAACTGAAGAACCGAGCAAGCCAGCACTCAACTTTCAAGTAGGAAAATGAAACAGAAATCCGTTCTCTTTGTCGTCGTTCAAATATTGTTTGAATTTTCCCTTCAATACTTCCTTTCTATTTTCTTCTTTGCGCATGCAAGCATATTGCAGTAAAATCCCAAGCAAAAGTAAAATCTACAAAAGAAATTAAATTATGAAACAAGCCCAAAGCCCAAAACAAATTAAATTCTTATCGTTTCGCATTTCGCGATAATTTAACTGCAATTGCATGCTAATTATCCGTTGAACTTTGTCGAGTGACTGACGATTTGCGTAAAATTGTGCGAAAGCATGTGGATTTTGTCGATTAGTTGAGTTTGCGTAATTTTTGTGTGGGTTTTTGTAAATTACGCAGTTAAATTAAATCTAACGGTACTGATTTAGAGTCGGCAGTCACTGCTCACGGCTCTGGTGGCCAGTGAATCGAAGGATGGAGTCAAATCCTACCTCAAGAGTTACCGCAAGCACGTGCCTGCCTACCCCAGCTCAAGTAAGTGATTGACCGACGAATTATTCAGCTAACTGTTGTACAGGTTTCTAATAGCACTGCTCGATCTTTGACCTGCCCACAGAGACGCCTTTATAAGGAACTGATGCTAATGAAGAATGACCCGCCATCCGGTGTCAGTATTAACGCAGAAGCACTGGAGACCATGAATCCTCATGGGGAAATCAACACGTATGCAAAGAAGACCTTGAAAATTGAATATTCAGTAACTCCATTCTTTTACGCCAATAAGTTCCTATTCATTTGTTTAGGTGGCTAATCGACATGAATGGAGCTCCTGGCACGCTGTACGAAGGAGAACATTTCCAATTGCAGTTCAAATTTAGCGGAAAGTATCCATTTGAATCTCCAGAAGTAAGCAGCCAACTTAAGTGTTGAGTGATCCGTCGTACGTCGTTCCGTACTTAATTTAATTGTGTGTCTTTCCTAACTCCTTCCAGGTCACATTCATCGGCAACAACATCCCAGTGCACCCGCACGTGTACAGTAATGGCCATATATGCCTGAGCATTTTAACTGATGACTGGAGCCCGGCGCTGAGTGTGTCTGCGATATGCCTCTCAATGATGTCGATGTTGAGCAGCTGCAAGGAGAAGGTAAAACTTTATCTTATCTCCTTGCCCAAACAAGTAACAAGGTTGGCAGACATAATTTTAATCATTGTTTCTTGTCTTTTGTATTGTGTTACCAGAAACTGCCCCCAGACAATGCATTCTACGTCAAAACGTGCAGCAAGAATCCGAAGAAGACAAAATGGTGGTATCATGACGATACCGTTTAATGCAGTGCGCGAGCTCAACTTCAATCGCCGATCGCCGTCGTCGTTATTTTCCGCCCCGCATTAAAATTCGACCCTCGGAAAATTCGTAATCGTAGATTGTTTATTTCTTCATTTCCTGTCTCCTATTTTATTAATAACGAATTCTTATCAGATCCTGCCCTGAGCCTGAGCCAATGTGAAAATGCTTTAACTTTAAACCAAAATCCTAAATCTAATCAATGTATTCAATTCCTGTCCTGAATCCCAATAAGATGAGGAAATGAGAATCGCCTGTGAAGAAAGCAGTCGCAGTCGCAGTGGAAGTCAAGTGATAAGCCTTAAAATGATAGTCAATCTTTGCTGCTGGTTCACGTATCGATTGATCAACTTAATTATTAAATTATTGATAGGTTAGTTAGACTTTTCGGTGTTGCGTTCCGTTTTTAATCCAGGTAGCCATTTAAAACTTGTTCTATGACTTGGACGGACTTGAGGTGTCTATTAATTAGTTTACCTAATTTAATCAATCAATGCAATTACATTTTATAGCGCACTCGATCGAGTCGAGCATTAGTGTTAGTTAGTCGAAAATCTTAATTTTTCTTAATTTGCCATTTGTGTAAGCGTTGGCGCAGTTAATTTTGAATTTAACAATTTCCTATTTCCTTTAGGTTAACGTTATTCCTCTTTCATTTGCCATGCCTTTCAATTCAAGCCATTGTTATGTTATGTCATCGCATTTAAGCTTAGATAAGGATAAGGAATTATGGAATTGACAGAGTGGTCGCTAATAAATTGGTTAAAAATCAGTCAGCGTGCAGTCAATTTTTCCTACGCGTGCAGAGAAGAGCAGGCAGTGGGAATTTCAAGGTCAAAGTCGAAGTGCTATTAAAGTTAAATGCAAATTGCTTTTATCAGCTGAGTTGTTGAGTAGAGTAGAGCAAAGTACAGAAAGAACCACTCGACACGAGGAATTGCAGTTCCAGTTCTTGATTGCCAGTGACAGGGCACATCAGCGATTCCAAAAGAAGAGAACAAACAGCAAAATGCCTGTACCCAAAAAATCCGAAGCGGAGGCGGAAGCAAACGTCCTCAAATCGCGGTACAAATCCGTGCCGATTGCGAGCACTGCCAAAAATGTGACTGAATTCCTGCTTCAACGAGCAGCCGACCAGGCTCGGCTCGGGAGGACCAAATGGATGGTAAGTAGAGCAATTTTTTTTAGTGCACAGTGCATAACTCAACTCTGATCAGTGATAAGTGATAATCTTTTATTTAGACTGACTCCATCTCCGGCCGCACTCTCAGTTTCGACGAAATCGAGCCAAAGACGCGCTCCATCGCCTCCGCTCTGACCAAACGCGGATTTCTGCCTGGTGACGTGGCGTTGTATTTGACGGCAGACGTGACGGACGTGTACTTGACGATGATCGGCGTGTGGCGCTGCGGTGGCGTAATGCACGCGTCGTACGTCGAAGACACGGCGGAGACGCTTGCGACGAGGATCCGGACGGCGGCCGTGCGGTGGATTTTCTGCGATGGCGATGCTGCGGCGGTGAAAAAGTGCAAGGATGCTTTTAAGCTGGCTAGGCGCGTAGGAGTCAACGGAGACGCCGACGTGGGGCTGCAAATATTCGTGTTTGGAAGTGACGTCGACGTCGAAGGAGCAACGTCGATTCGAGAACTGCTGAATGACGACGGAAGTCACTGCCCCGACCCCAGCAAGCTCAAAACCGGATTGGACGACCCGGCTTTGATTCTCTGCACGTCCGGCACGACGGGTCTGAGCAAAGGCGCCGTTTACACGCACCGGAGCGTGCTTGCATTCTGTGTGGGAACCGACGCAATTCCTTGGAGCCCCCAGCCCGCTTTGTACCTCATCAAATGCACACACGTCCTCGGCGTCCTTTTCCCAATCCGTAACGTCAACGGAGGGAATTACGCGATTATGATGCCGCAGATCGCCAAGGAGAACGTGTACAAAGCCGTGGAGGCGTACAGGCCCTTCCTCGTCTTTGGATTCCCGACATACTTGCTCGCTCTCGTCACGGACCCCGACGCTCAGCGCTACGATCGGAGTAGCGTCGAAATCATGTGCACGGGCGGGATGGTCATCACGGCGACGATTTACGAGACACTTCTTCGGCTCCCGAGCATGAAGGCAGTCATCAACGGGTACGGAATGACCGAATGCGGGGCGGTGACGACAACCGTCGACCTGAGCGGCGACTCGACGGCGCCGGGTGCGGGTTTTCGTGCCGTCCCGAATCTGCCTCCACTCACAGTCGGTCTGCTTTACCCCAACACGGAGC
This sequence comes from Mesaphorura yosii, assembly GCA_009869945.1. Lineage (NCBI taxonomy): Eukaryota > Metazoa > Arthropoda > Collembola > Poduromorpha > Tullbergiidae > Mesaphorura > Mesaphorura yosii. The sequence continues at coordinate 26,665 of WIXG01000662.1, forward strand.
TGAAAGTGCTCGATTTGGACACGGGCGAGGCGCTCGGTCCCGACGAGCGTGGCGAAATCGCGTTCAGGTCGCCCGTGGCTGCGACCGGCTACTTCAACCAACCAGAAGCGAGCCGGGCCACGTTTGATGCGCAAGGCTGGATTCGATCTGGCGACCTCGGCTACTACGACGAGGCGGGTTTCGTGTTCATCGTGGACAGAATCAAGGAGACTTTCAAGTACTTCAACAACCACATTTCGCCGGTGGAGCTGGAGGAGCTTCTCCTCCAGCACAAGGACGTCGCCGAGGCGAGCGTAATTGGCGTCGAGGACCCGGACGGAGGCGACCGAATTCCTCGGGGGTTTGTTGTACTGAGGCCTGGTGTCAGGAGACAGGACGTGGACACGGAGGAGATTCAGCGGTTCGTGAACGCCAAAGTGGCTAGCTACAAGCAGATGCGTGGCGGGCTCTACGTCGTCGATTCCCTCCCGCGAGGCGCAACGGGCAAAGTAGTGCGGGCGCTCGTGGCTAAGCTTCCTTTGCCTTTGTCCACCTGAATTAAATTAGAATACTAAAGAAATTCAGCTTTCAGTGATCAGATTAAAACATGAAGAAATTTAATTTTAGACTGAGCAATGCAAATTTTCGCACCAAAACTAAGCGGACGTGTTTACTTAAATGAACTCTGAGCCTTATCACATTCTAAGTGCAATCAGTGCAGTGGCAAGACTTCTGAGCTCAAAAGTGCGTCTCCAACATGCACTAGAAAGTTCAAACTCAAGCTCATGCACTGGAAATACAACATGCAAACTAGCAACATTTTGCAATGAGGTTTTTGACTAGAAAGGGGAATGAAACCCAATAGAAGAAGCGTAAATTTTTAAGTCGGCCGACTTTAATCAAAGTCTTTCAGAGTTGCACTTGAGGCAGACTAAAGCAGACACACTTCGTAATTGCGGGAGCAGCTAGCACAAGCGCAAGCAGCGAATTCACAGGTTCAAAGTTCACGTTCTAAGAAATACGAGCATAGCAAAATGGATAAAGCGCGAGTGACACCAAGAGTTCGCATTCCGCGTCCACGGGCAAATACCGTCGGTGGAGTCCCGTCCCCTGTTGCTGCCGCCAGCCCACGCACTCCACGAATTCCATGTACTCCGACTCCACGTTCTTCAGCGTCAGCTCCTTCGGCAGTCGCACATGCCAGCAGCGCGCCGCCGACTCCACGTGCACCTACGAGATTTTCATTTCGAGGTGCAACGCCAGCACGAGCGCCAACGCTGCTTCGTCCAAACCCAAGAAGCCCCGTGGGTCGCTTGCTTGCTCCTGCAGCGGCCGCTTTGAGATTCCAGCCGTACGCCAGAGGAGCTCCACGGCAAGTGCAGGCACAGGCGCACGTACACGTTCG
>WIXG01000663.1:0-27932 GCA_009869945.1 Mesaphorura yosii
GATCTTAGGTTGAATTGTAGAAGTAAATATCCATATCTTGATGTGACTAATCTGTAGGTTCAAAAGGGTCCCTTATTTATAAAAGGTCTGCATGAGTAATAGTTCCCTCCCTCCAACATAGGCTAAGATATGGTATTTTAGCTTATCATAAGAGGTGAACACAATGTTTTTTTTCCCATAAAGGCTGGTTTTTGGGTTTTTAGTTCCAATAACATGTAAATATGATTGACAGTCATGTCATAGCATTAAGTCAAGGAAATAAATCTATTGTTTTGTTTCTCGAAAAAAAGAGTAAACGAATCGACTCATACCTACACACACTTGCAAAGGTTTTATTGTAGTCTAATCCAAATGTTTGACAGAAGCCCTGGGTTACGAGACGAGCTTTCCACCTCTTCGTGCCATTTGCGTCAATTTTCACCTTGTAAACCCATCTACAGCCAAGTATTTTTGTGTTGTTGGGTCGGGGCATTAAGGTATTATTTTCGTCCAAACTTTTCATTTCTCCATCATTCTCTTCTTCTGAATCACTTCTATCACATCCATCAGTTTCACTGTGTTCACTGTCACTTCCGTGAATCGTTTCCAGGAATGATCTGGTAGTTTTAGGATGGATTTCTTCGGTCAAGGAGTGTTCCATAAATGTTGCGTTACTGCTAATGATTATTTCCTCTGTTTCTTCGTCCATCAGTCTGTAACTTCTTGTGCCATCATAACCAATTTGAAACATTTTTCTGCCTTTGACATTTGTTATTAGGACATTTGTCCCTTTGTAATTGCTTTTCTGTTTTAATAAAGAGAACTGACTGCGGTTAGCAGAGGTTCAGTTCGGAAAGTACTTGACTCAAGCGAAGACCGTCCATTTATTCTGACACCGTCATTTAATTCTGACATGTTCCTCAGAACAGGAGCAGTCAGGTGTCGAACGTGTGACAGCCGCCCGGTTGCTCAAGGGCTCATCGCGAACGGCCTGATGGTTTACCCTGGTACATTAGAAACGGGCAAAACTTGTCTGGTGGCACATGTGGTGGACATTTTAGCCCTCTCCCATTCGACCATTTCATCGGTAGCGCCGGAGCGTCGAGGAAGACTCGAAAATACGAGTCCCTGGCCTTTCCTCTTCGTTACAGTGACATCAGGGGTGCAGGATTCGGGGTAACGCAGCTATTATCCTTGGTACGCTACGTTCTTTTATTTTCAACTTTTTCACGATTATAAACTTTTAAGATTCTTCAGTAGTTAGATTTCATTCTGATGTTTTGTAGACTCAGTTCCCTATCTGCTCATATATATGCTGCATTTTTTCCCATAGTTAGGTATTGTTCAATTCATTGGTCTTTATATGCCATCACGTAGTCGTAGTATGCTTCCTAATTATAATGCAATGTCTCAAGGTTCGTGCGATATCGCATTTGATTCGCACTTACATGACGGCTGCCAGTTCCACGGGAAGTCGTGGAGAAATTGGGCAGGAGAATCTACGCCGCCCACGCGGTGTCCAGTGACTATATACTATCCGGTGGGTACGGGCCCCACATGCTCGCATGCTCAACAGGCCTGACTTATTCTCAATTTTCTCTGGAGTTCGTCACTGTAAGCGAAAGGCTTTCAATTTTCTATTTTAAGGGGATATCCGTTCCACTAAATCCCATTCCTCCCACATTGACATGAACAGACTCGCATCTCGACTCCTGCGTACAAGTATTATGCCCGCCCAAATTCATTTCAACCATGTGGCCATGTAGGGAAGAAATAAAAAGTCATCGAGGTTCACAAAGGAGGAACGTGTGCATATATTCCACTCAAAAGCATGTTTACAATTTAGAAAATTCTGACTAGACAATTGTATGTGTAAGAATGTTATGTAGACTGCATGTCGTGGATACAATTTCGTTTTTGTGTTTAATGTCTACATGTAATGGTCCCCGACACCAATATGTTTATATTAGCGCGTGAAATTTCCAAACACCATCGATGCTACTATCGATGGTGTTTGGTTTGGTGTAAGAATCGCACAAAATTTAAGAAGCGCATATGAGACAAGACCCTCAAGTCGCAGGGGTTGCAGCAATTTCCGTGGGATCTCGTTTAAGTTCAACAGGTAAATATGTGCTTATAAGTATACGCATTCATGAAGTCGTATCCTCCCTGACCAATAATAAGAGTTCAGATCAGTTGTGAATATGTATGCGTTCCAAGTTTAATGTTGGTACGTCGCTAATCACCGCGCTGTACGCATTCATTTCGGACTTCATATTTTCATGTACGTTTCTTGTGGCTAAATGACGCTATCGTTAAATTTAATTTAACTGGCCGACCATTGTTCTCATTACTTTGTAGTGATTATTATACGGCAGCGCTGATGACATGAAATGCAGACGCAACATAGACAATATCTCTATTCTGGATTCATTTGCATATATCTTCTGTACGAATTAACCCATAGGATTCCATACGCATTTACTGTTCGGTGAGTGACGGTCTCATGCCACAACACATGAATGACACAAACGCAAAACCCGATTGTCAATTTTTGAATAAATTCATCGGTAACTGGAAAGAAAGGGTACAAAACAGGGAGGAAGAGTCTCACGGTCACGTGAGTAGGGGCAGATGAATCCATTTGCACTTGTTCGTCCTGTAAAGTAGGCAAAGGACAAAATAAGCGGATTAACTCTGCTTAGGCAATATCAAAGTGTCGCGGCGTCGTTTACCTGGAACGTATATTTATTTCCGAAGCGAGTGCCACATTGCAATCGGTTTTCGAAGCGATGCTAGCATCTGGTTCCAATGAGACAAGGGCTTTCCGCTCGAGGCAGAGCCAATGATGATGTGGCCAATCGAGTACGCCCGACCCTCGCTCTCACTGGAGTCGGAGCAAGTGATTCGCAGCTGAATGGTCTGGAAAGGAAGGTCACATGAGTGTGTGACTGATTCTTAATTATTACGCAAATGCGAAATTATTAGTGGGGTCGTCTGCGTATTGGTGGACAGTAGAGTTATGCCGTTATTCTGCATTACTATTCGCTAACCATGTAACCCGGTTGCGTTAGGATTTACTACCCGACCGTTTCGTTCAGTGCGTGTTGCATACGATACGTGCGCACATCAGAGAGTAAGAACACCACCCGCCTCATGCACCCATTTGCCGGGTCAAGATCAAGAGTTCGACCATTGAAGCCCATGTCAGCAGTGGTGGTGAGCGGGCATGGCCCGTGGTTGAGCTCCAGTGCGACACTACCCAGACCTTTAATTTTCCCATGGTTGCGGCTTTGCACGTGAATACGTGCCAATTTCAATTATACTTTTTGTCTCGTGCATTCGTACCTGCAACGCATGTGTTGGAACACTGAAAATCATGGCCTCGTTGAAAATTGGATTCCGTTCGTTGCGTTTGGTGGAACTCTTCTTCTTACTCACTTTCTTCCCCTTCTGTAGCAAGTAAACCTTGACGAAGGGGTCGCCCGTCTCGCGCCCATGCGGAAACTTCAGATTGCGGCCTTTCACCATGACTACGGTCAGGCGCTCGGCTGTTGGGAGATACGAGAGTGAAAACATAATTTCGCCGAGTTCCCCGCCTCGCTGTGGAAACACAAAAGATTATTTGTTGGCGTTTGCATGTGCGAGAGAAAATTGGAACTGCTCTTGTGCCCTGCTGCTTTGCGTAGTGCTTAACTCCCATCATGCCGCTGGACTCAATTTTTTTAGGGTAGCGACAGCAAACGCCTCAACGCTTTCAACTCGATCATTTTTCGTGAGTAACGTGTGCTAGATCGCTGTATCTCATCTGATTGCGTATCTTCTTATTGTATTCGGGTTCGCGCAAGCCGCGAATTTGCAGCTGCACCATCTCCATCCGAAAGTCGTTAACATTTTATGGCATCTTGTCCAAGTCAAATTGTTCAAGGAAATGTACTCCATTTTGTGTTACAGTGACTGATTTTAAATCATTGAAACTCCGAAATAAATTTAAAACCAATAACAAAGGCGTTATCGCTACTTGCGTAGAACAAACTCTCTGAGGAAAGCAAAACAAGCAGGCATTGAGTAAAAGCAATTACATTATTCACTGGAGGCAATAAAACTCAACAGGAGCACAAGTGAAACGGGCAGAACCAAAGTTTATGACTCCGGCTGCGGCAACAATTCTGCGGTTCTTTACAATTCTGCCAGTACAAATATGCCCGAAAAATAGAGGTTCAGCAGGGAAGAAATTATTTACAGACTTACGTATCTTATTATGTTTATTTATTACTCATTTGTTATGGCGAACCTTTGTCGTGTCTGTGAGGGGAAGCCACTTAAGTATGGGCTGGTCGAGGTCCACTCCGTTCAGCTTGAGTTCTGCTTCGCCTATCAGCGTGTTGGAGTGCTTGTTCGTCGCGTACAGGTAGAAGACGAGTGAGCGGCTCGGCAGTTCATGCTCTTCGAGCCCAAACATGAACTTCTCCTTGTATATGGGGCTCAGCGACTTGCGATAAATCTGTATGGAATAATTTGATTTACCAATCCATACGAAAACACTTGGACTCGGTTTTGGTAATGCGCGCTTCACAAAGGGACTTCCCGATCGGGCATGTAGTTTTAAAAACAAAGACTAGGGGCATAATAATGGGAACGCGCGTCATGTCGCCTGCTTACAGCACAACTCACTTCGCTTCGCTTTTTTATTCACGTTATTCGGAGTGACCCGGCCCCGTGAATGTCAGGCGAGAATCTGGGAGGGGAAGTTGGTTTGCGCGCACCAGTCACGTGGATCGAGAGGAAGGGCATCAGTGGTGTTGATACTTATCAACTCAGTGACCATTCACGGACTGACATCGTAAATCGTAGGTTGAGCTTACCCTGGTCTGCATATTTGTGGTCTTATCGGGGAGCAGGTAGACGCGCACGTACGAGTCGAAGGGTGACGTTGGGTCCGGATCCAATCCTAGTAAGTCCTTGCCCTCGATCACGTTCACGATCAAGTCAGCTGTCTCGCTATAAACAAATGAATGCTAATATACAAAAGCTTCGGTTCAGATGAGACCCTGGGCCTGCAGTTCGTATTTCATTATTCGTTCGAGGGGCTCGGATGTTCACCAGCATGTATAAACTGGATCAAGGACTACACGACTTAGGCGCTCATTACAGTCATTGCAGTCACAAGTACTCGTCTTACAGTTTTATTTTGGGATAGCTTTACTTTCCCACTCCGTGGAAAATTGACGATGAAAAAGCCCGAGAAAAAAGCCACCGAGCTTTTTAGATGGTATTGTTATTTCTGTCACGGACAGAGTGACCATTTGCGCTTATTGGGTTTGATTTATGAACACAACGCGCAGAGTGTGGGTAGTGACGAATTTCATTTTGATTTCTTCGTGGTAGTGGCTCACCAGAATTAGAAGGAAAATTTTATTTCACAACCAGAGCTGATGTTCCTGCTCATAACAGTGCGGTGGAATCGGAACGCAATTTTTGTACAGCTTTTTGCCAGAGCCTTTGCTGATCGAAACTTCGCGCCCTTGTGGAAATCGAGGGGGGGTCCTTTACAACACAGGGCTTCACAATCGCCAGTAGGCCGTCATTACGACTGCTATGTTTAACGCATCCCCGTTTGTAGTAGTTCTGGAAGTTGAGCTAGGTTCAAGGTCTGCTTGCTTGCCAACTTCGTTGCGACTAATAACGGGAAAATATATTTTGAGGATGGCCCCGAAGCGAGCGACGGAAAGGAATGCTACTATTACATATTAATGTCTTAGACTTCACTTTCCAGCTACCGGGCTACGAACCAACGGCTTTGGAGTGGGACGTCTAATCTAAATGCAGTACTTTCATTGACACCCCTCTGCACGATGGGGAGGGCCTTTCTCTTTCTTCAATGAAACTCAGGTTCGAATTACAGCTCCTTTGATGTTCTTGTGGTTAACCCCTCGTCACATGACACAAGGGCGACCGGCCATCGAGAAATGAAGTGAAGTACTGTGAAATATTCCATTTGTTGGGGTGTCACTGTCACACTACCATTTGTCTTGTTGACGGCGCTTGAGCTCACGATCACTGAACATAGGAAATATGTGCACTGAACGGGAACACAGGGGATACAGTTGGACAGTCCCCGAATGCAGATGTTAGGTTAGACAGTTTTGACAAGCCCAAGACAATAATAGCGCGGAGAGACGTCACTCACTCTGCAATTCGAGTAAACAACGCGAAGCAACCTTAACAAACAATGGCGTGAGGAGGGGTGTCCAAGGAAATTGGTCTTCCATTATGTTATAGGATTGTATTTTGTGCCAACTGTCATCTGAAGAGCACGGGACAAATAAAACAGTTGGCAGGAGGCAGCGGACAAGATCGACGACAGGAGGGGACGGGAGTTGCATGAAGTGGCATCGCAAACACAGTCTCGCCAGAGATCGCGAAATCTTGTTTACCAAATAAACCGTATTTAATTGGCACGAACACGGACAACGAGAACTAAAAACCAAGTAGGCGGAGAAGTCTGACTAATAATTTGTCCTCATAATTTTTCACATACTGACACCTACAGTGTGAGCTGATTGCTTGAAGGACAAGGAAGGTTGAAGGAAAGGGAGACGAAAGTGGACAAGAGAATAAATGAATGACTCCACGTTTACTCAATCAAGACAAGCGAATAAGCCAATTTCGTATACAAAATACATGAATGAGAGAGCCACGGCCACAGTAGGTGAAATGAAGCTGCCACAAATCAAGCCTTCCTGGAGTGGACACTTGCGCCCAAATGAAAACTACGCCTTGAACATCATCCCACCGAACAATTTGATATAACTCGAAGCTGAATTAAGAGCTTCTGATGAGTACATTGGTCTTATCGGCTGTATCTTAAGTGCATGTATAAATTAGTGAGAATCGTCAGCCATGGAATTAACGACTCAAGTACCGGTTGCATAGCTTCGAGGCGAGGTTCTGACTACGAGTTTCTGGCCAGATGTTGCGGATTTTCGTTCGCTAAGTCGAACGGCACCCGTACTACTTCTCTACTCACATCTGTCTACTCTCTCTTCATCATAGAAATCCGAACGGTCTGTGAACACGGCCTCCATTCTTGTTCGAATCCCCACAGAATCAAATATCTGAAAATCTCGGAAAGAGAATACAGAAAGTCGGATTTTCATTTGCAAAGGCAATTTCAGTCATGCACATTCAAAATCCTACTTGTTTAAAAATTGTTATTAAAGTTGGTTAGAGAACAGGACAGAAGACACAGCTAGGGAGCCCTCATTCAAAGCGTGCTGTCGCTGTCGGTCTCTTGTGTCGAAAGGGTGAGTCCTTCATTATACGCCGCCCGTCTTACCGACACACACAACGTGTGTTGGCACTACTTGGGTTGAAGACTGGCGCGTTGGCAATAAAAAAGCGACTGGTCTGATGCGGCTGGTACGTCTGAGCAGGTGCTTAAGTGCAACTACGACTGTGTATGCCAGATTGTGCGAAAGTTATTTACGAATTGAAAATCCTTCTCTTCTCTGCAACTGCGCTGTGTGCTCGGCACTTGTTCAATTTGCTTTGATGTGAAGACGGAATTAGAATTACAATCGAGTTATGCACTTCAAAGACTTCTCTTGGTTTCAAAGAGTGCTTCTGGCACCGGACGGCGAAGAACTGACGGCACTTTGATAAACACAAAATTGCTCACGTTGTTACATTAGCTTGAACGTGTCCGCGGGAATGTCTGCGCCAACTTTGCAAATTAACATGACTGTCGTTACTCGTACCTTACTTCGCAATTTCTTCGTACAAGTTCTTTCGCGGGTCCGACGAGAGTGGTGCAGTGCATGTACGCTAAATAAGTAACGACGGATTGCGTCTGTCTTGCGACTTAGAAGTTTAGATTAGGTTATTGTTCTTTGGCGAATAATTACACTGCGGCAAAATTATTTATTGCCCACCACGCAACTCAGTAAGTCATTCGTTGTGCAATGCCTACCATCTTATTAATTCAACATGTTTTGCACATTTCTACGTTCTTGGGCGGCGTGCATGTAGTCGTGAAGGAAGGGGTGCCGTTTGCCTACCTGTCGTACTCGAGACCAACAAACAGTTGCCCGGTCACGTGTGGCGGGTCCAACTCCCCGAGAATAACTGACGTGTCGGAGCAGACCGAGTCACAGCTCATGACGCGCTGAATGGCTGGGAGGGCTGCTCCGGACTCGGGGCTCATGAGATCCGAGATGTCGCCGATGCTGTCCACGGACGAATGCTGGCGAAGTGAGAAGGAGCGTACCCGGCCATAGTCAGCGGGCGAGGTAGACGCTGGTCCTAGAACAAAGGACGGGAAGGTACAAGACGGGACAACCTGCACAATTGGCACGGGACGACCTGCGGGCTCGGTCGTGTCTGAGCCATAGCGACTGGCGCTGAGGCTACCTCTACAGTTACTACTAGTACAGGGATCGGAAAGCAAAGCGAGCAACGCTAACGCCCGAGTAATACCAGTGTTTGTGGACATTTCAGGCCCAGCCGCCGCATTCTTGTCGACGCTCGATGAATACCACTCCTGTAAAGACGCTTGTCTGGTCCGGACGTGGTCGTACAGACTGCCTTCATAGCCGCCAGCTTTGACAGCATCCTCCTCCATGACTCTGCCCTCCCTGTCTCTGCGACTGTTGAGTATATGCAGTTGATTTGAGTGCTGAGTGAGGCCGTGTCCAATTTCTGGAGCCGAATACTTTCTATCAGTAGCAGGAGGCCGAGGGAAGGATGAAGACCTTGCTGCGCTGTTCGTAGTTTTGTGATTTTCCCCAGCCCCGTTGGTCCGATCACTCGAGGCGATCCTGAAGGTGGCGTCATCGTCGTCCATCAACAGACTCTTCGTGGCGTCCTCCATCCGTTCATTCTCCAGTCGGATCTCGGCCCGCATTGATTCGAGCAGTGAATTACGGTGCTGGGCTTTTTCGCCACCGCTGAATCGTCTGTCACGCTCCACGTTCCCGGCCGATGTGGAGCTGTCATCGGGGATGGGGCCTGTCTCGCCCTCGGAGGCTACTGCGCGGTCCATCAGGTCCTTTCCAGTCTCAATCAGAATCATATTGTCTTCGTCCTCGTAAATGATGCGCCCATGCAGTTGCTTTTGCTGGTGCTGACTCCGGCCGAGGCTGACGATAGGGTGGTGAGTCGATGGAGGAGACGTTGGGTAGGCACCAGCGCCGGTGGACGCGTGCGGCTCGTGTTCGGCCCGCTTTGCCAAGTGTGTCTGTGAAGCGTCGTCACTGTCATTAAAGTTGATCAGTGAGGATTTGTCTTCCGGCTCTTGCTGCCGAGACGGGTCTTTGTTGCAAGATGACTGGGTCGAGAACAAAAGCTCGCCCATCGATACCCCGTTCCCGGCCGGCTTCGCTGCGATACTGGCGTTTGGTGCTGTGCCCGGAGCAGCTGCATTTTGTAAGATTTGGATAGTTTGCGAGAAGAATTGGGTCGATGCTTGAAGTAAGGGTATGAATGGATTCGTTGATGTGCCTATGTCCAGAGTGTTGACCCCTGACTCTGTGCTGCCGCTTCCCCGTCGGCCGCCTCCGTTGGGCGGTGGTGGCAGTTTGGGTGGAATTTCTCCTGGCGAAGCCAACGGGTTTAAAAAGACGGAGTCAACAGAGCCCTGATTGGGGAGGTAGTTTGGAGGTCGAGTGCACATCGTGCCGGCTGATCGCAGAGGTGGTGCCGGGACAAACTGTTGTCTCAAGCCATTGTTGTTGTTATTTGTGGGCACCAGATTCTTCATGGCTATTGCACGCGTGCCAGTGGAGGAGGAACAGCCACGATCTGCGTTCTCGAAGCGGCGAAAACCGCCGGAGAGATTCATTTCCGATGTGGATGGAGTCTGCGGGTACAGTTCAAGGATATTCATTGATTTATTCATTGTAAAGCATCTTTCAGAGCAGTTCAAGACATGTCACGAGTTAGACTGGACATGGATCGGGAAGAGCGGGACACACAAATTGCTCAAGAGTAATGAGCAGGACGAGACATGAACACGCTGTGATCGACACCCTAATCAAGTGGCATGCGTTGAGGTTGGGTGCCACAACACTTCCTGTTCACGTTCGTCTCGTAAGTACCATTTTCTCCTCTCCAGCTGACCACAGCCAGGCTCGTACACGCGTCCAGCCTCCTAGGAATCGACAGAGCAGAAACAGAAGCAGAGCACCAAGTCCGAGGAGTCCGATGGTCGATGTAAGCGTCTGAAATGATCCCATGCCCGTCACTGCAATTACAACAATTACATACGCTAATGATGAATCCGCGTACGAGTTTGCTTATTGCAATTAATTACGGCCCACAGCAGCTTTCATTTTCCTTAACTCTTCTTCACTCTTCTTATTCACTTTGCTTGGTCGACTGCGGCGTGGCCGAACTCGTAAACTGAGGCTTCGGACTCTACTTTAGACTCAAGCCCCAAGTCACTCCACAATTGGTGGCGACTGCACTCAATCAGCATAAATCAAAGATAAAATTCACCCAATCATTCGTGCGAGGATGAAGTTCTTGGACCCTTCCAAGACTCAATTCCTCAAGTGCTCCTCTGTCTTTCTATGCTCTGATTTGTGTAAAAATATAGCGTGTTGTGTTTGGAAGTGGGAAAAGTAAACTTGTGCTATACCGGTGTCCAAAGTCCGACTCAGTAGAGTAAGAAAGTTGCGAACAGGGTCGAATGGAAGAATGTGAATGCCTACTTAATTTTACAGCACCGACCGATGTACAGCGCGTGAAGTGAACAGAAGGAAGTTAGGTTTCGTGCAACACTTCATGTAGTTCATCGCATCGCCGGTGGCTGCCACAAAATAAGACAGAATAAATACGAGCACTTTAATTGATGCGGTAGGTGGCTTCATAATGGATTGATAAGATGACGCTACTGTTTGGTATTGAATTTGCGTTATCATTGAACTCTTTTCGAGAGAGGCCGTTGAGAATCAAAGCTATTTTTGTTATTCATTAAATTGCGGTTGCCCGATGAGAGGCCCAGTGTGGGGAAATGATGTAATTCATGTGATTAGGGATCGCATTGCAATTCAAAGCATCTTCAGTGTGCCATCGCTACTACGAATTGAATGAAGGTTCCATGTCGAGAGGTATCCGATGCGATGGCGCAAGCACTTTTAATCAAAGCACTATCGACATCATCTTTCAGAAGAGAGGGAAATAGTGTACAGTCTATTTTGGTGAAAGCAATTCTGACTCGCTTTCTGTGCACTGCTTTCCTTCTTGCTTAAATTCCTTGCGATACGACGTGCTGGGGAGCTGCTCTCGTTCTACTCAAAGTACACGACGAATAAGTTTGGCAATCGATAAAAATCCTTTAGCTCATTGCACATGTGAGACGAAGAGAAGCAGTGACTTGCATGGCAGTGGGAATGGAAATAGATCTGTAATGCTCTCCGTGCCTCGCTTCTTACCTCCTCGGCTGGATGGAATTCCTTACTCTTTCCCATCCTCTGCTGACGTTTAAGCAGTTTTCGCTCCAGCGAACAAAAGAAGCGAAAGTGCAACGCAATCCTTAATCCGGTTCATGCACGAAGAGGATACACAATGATTTCGGCTCTCGCATTTGGCGTTGTACACGCTGGTGTGGTGCATTGTACCGTAATGAGGATGAATGGACGGACGAACGAGCATAGAAAAGTGAAAAGGAAAATGCTATTGTCAAGAGCTGTGTTGTGCCTTCAGGCGTTAGCTAACCTAAACTGAGTCCGAGTTTTGGTCCGAGCATTTAGAACGAATTAGATCAAATTGGCCGAGAATTCCATTTGCCATGTTTCGAAGCACGAGGCCAGAGCATTAATTATATGTAAACATCGCAGCGCCATGGCAAGAGTCTCGAGTCCAAATATTTACTCGACCGCTAGCGTCCAGTGTTTTCGTGTTTGCGTAGTTCTCAAGAAGGAAAAGTGTTTACCTCGTCTCGCGTGCTGTGCAGTAATAAAGTTGGGTGAGTATGGCGTGTGTGTCCGATCTACGGTCCGAGTGCCGAGAGAATGACGATGGTGGTGACCAAGAGCTGGAGGAGGAGGGCGATGGTCAATCTGTCGAGAAAGATGGGGGTTTCCGGAGTCGAGGCAGTCGGTCGCTGGAACGAGGCCCGTGCGAGCATGTAACTGATGAACGAATCGATTGCCCACTTGGCCAACTGCATGGTAACCAAATTACACGGCTCAACAGTGTTTCTGCCCGAAACCTTTGTGCGTGCTCCGTGGAATGGAGAAACTTTCAGGCTCGGGTCTCGGCTTGGCTTAGAAGTGAGAAGCGCACGCAGCGGAGAAAGTTGATGTTGATCTGAAACTATGAATGAATAGACTCGCTTGTAAGCGTGGCGATGCTCGCGGTCTGAGCGAAGTGAGTTGACTGGAGCTTGTGTGCTCGACTCCGTCACTTTTCACCCGAAAGTTCCCGTACGAGTGTGGTTATAAACAAACGCGGTGCGTGACTGCCGCGCAGCGTGGAGTGACTCTTCTCCGTCCATGACGCTGCGTTCCCACTCGGCTTGTCGCGTACTGGCCCGTGCGAACCTTCCAGAGTGCATTTACGACACGGCACGCTATGGTCTTTTGGCATCACTTTCCTTGGATACGAACTGCGCGTAATCGAAAATGTGTCGCGTTGCGTTGCTGGGTCTTCTCTTCGTCCACTTGCTGCCTCGCACTCTGGTATTTATTGACAACATGCACGAAGTGGAGAAACGAATCCAGAGAACATACTGGAAGCTGGGCGGAGAAGAAGAAAACGTGCCCATGCTCATCTTCTCCATAAAGAATCGGAGAGGTCTCCGCTGAATACATGTAATACGAGCAGTGAAGAGCAGGAAGAATCAACCAAAGGATTCAGGAGGAAGGAGGGTGTTTGGCTGACTTTGGTGTGGGTTTCGTAATCTGATCTCATGGTTTATCTGCAAATACTCTTCTTGCCCACTATTTTCCGCTATTTGCCTTGAGAGTAGTGATTTAATAAGTCTGACATCCTGAACTACTCCTTGTACGAGTTTTGTGTTTGTTTGGGTGTTTGCTGGCCTTGACCAGGGCAGAACTGTCGTCAGTAACAACGAGAACGAGTAATGTGGAAACACAGTATGACTTCCGTGTACAACACAAGTCGACATTGTGACCAAAATGCTCTGAAGAAGTTGTGAAATGCTCTTTCCTTTGCATATTTATTCAGCTATAAATTGCTTTGCTAGATTCATGCCATGCTCTCCTCAGCAGGTCCCATAATGATTTGGTGGCGAATAAATTTGACTGTGCACGAAGAGTACAAGCCAGTACACGATCAAAAACAGACAGAATGTAACTGGGAAGAACCACCTAGATATCCGGTCCAATTCCTTCCAGAGGAAGTGAGTCTTCTTGGTCTTCTCGTTCGTCCAGATCAGCGGCAAGGCCATGCAACCCCAGCAACACGGCATCGTCATGGTAAGGATGTTATGGATTCGCCTCGGCGTGTGAACGTGCTCCACGTGTAGGTTCAGAGAGGACCCCATTTTCGGGTTCTGCAAGGTGAGTGTTCTGACCAGGGTGATGGGAGGTGGTGAGTGAGGCTGTGGGTGGTGGCTGACTCCTCCCGCCTGGATTTGAGATTGTCGGTTGTGCAGTTGCTGTGGTGAACTGGTGAATTCAAATACCGAAGGAGAGCCACCAATGTTTTTCTTCGCCATGGGCAGGTGAGGAACTTGGTTGTGCTTCTGAAAACAGAAACTTCATTGTAACTACTGCATTTACTGTCACAAGCTGAAGTTTAATTAAGTAGCATGTGAACCAGGATGGGCGAAATTGCTGAGGGCGTGACCAACGGTGTGCTACGTGCACTGATTGTGCCGATGGAACCTGTGCTCAAGCTACTCCCGCTCGTGCTTGTCGGTTCTTCTTCTTCCGTCGGCGAAGGAGCCTTTCCTTTACGGCCGTGTTCGTTGGTTTCTCGACTCACGTGCGTGTTTGGCCCTATGATGAGGTGGTTGAGGTCCTCCGTTTTGGCGTAGATGATTTTCACCAGAACAAATTCAGCGAGCGCCGAAAATACGAAAATCATGCATCCGGCCATCCAGATATCCACGGCTTTCACGTACGCGACAGGTGGCATGTCGGCCTTTAGTCCACTAAACTGTGTTACCAGTATCAGGAGCGAAGTGATCAGGAGAGAAACTCTTGCAGGAATCGCATCCAACTCAAACCAAAAGCTCAGCCAGCTGAGGGCGGTGACGAGCGAGCATGGCGAGAAGGTTTGGATCAGGTGGTTACCCAGCAGACGGTCGAACCGGAAGTATGCAATAAGCTGTGATACGTTGTGATCTAGAGAACAAAGCATCGCAACTTTTAATTAATGAGACAGTCTCCAATCTGTGCTAAACCTGACCATCCTGAGTTCAAAGTTTCTTTGATTCTTGACCGTGCTAACCTTCCTTGATTCGATGAATAGAGCATTCCTCCGCCACGAGCGGGTATGTCACGACGAACTGGAGCAAACGGAGTCTCGGGTTGACGGTAAACTTTTGATGCTTCGACCAGCTGTACTTGACTTTCGTCTCATCGTAAGAAACTGGAATTCACATATGAAATTAGCCAACGGGTGATTGGATACGAGAAGGTCTTGGGTTACGTGAACGCACAGCTCTCGATGACCATCGGGCAGAGTTGAAAGTCGAAGGGATAGTACTGGAACTGCATCGCGCAAGCGACTGTCACAAACAAATTGATCGAGTACACGACAGTATGGTTCCGGAAGATGTAGACTTTGATCAGCTTTCCAGTCAGCTGCCCGACTTCCGTGGACTTGGCATTTAAAATGTACGGGTCGGGATGCCAGATAGAGTCGATGAGCTCGGGCGGAAGTAGAATATGGTCACTGTCGTAAAAGTCGTCGTTAGGGAAGTTCAGACGGAGATCTTCCCACCGGAAGGAGAAGAGGACTTCCATCCTAGACAGGTACCAACTATTATCCAACCCCTTCTATTCAACATGAATGCCAACTTGGACGTGAATGCAGAGTGCCTCACCTGAAGTCCATGTCCGCAGCCTTAATTGGGTTTATTGCTTGCACGTGTATTTCAAATTCGACTGACACGGGAGTGCCAAACTCCGATGGCCGCATTTCTGCAAGAAACGTTCTCAGTGTCGGTAGCGACATTTTTATGGAGAAATTTAAAGCTTTGCTTATTACCTTTGTTGTAATTTGGAGGCAGACTGAACGATTTTCTAACTGTTAGGTGATTGTAGACGTCCAGTATGGATTTGTTTAGAGAGCCTGGCGTCGGGCTACCGAAGTGGGGCTCCTCGGACACTATAATTGTGTTAGATTCGACTGTGAAAGTTTGTCCAAGAGTTGTGTTTCTGGGCTGTGTCGTCACGGAGTCCTGTGCCTTGTCCGATGATGTCGTCGACTCTCTCTCCATTTCGCCGATTGGGTTCGCTCCACTTGGGTCTCTGGTGTATCCTGATGTCGCGATCTGGGCTGTCGGCGAAATTAATCGCAGCTGGCACCTGACACTGTTTGGAAAATATAGAACAAGCGCCAGAGGCAGCTGGATCAACGGCCAGTTTCGTGCGATCAGCTTCATGACCTGTGGTCGTTCACCAAAGGCAAAATGTCCGGTCAGGAAAATTCTAGCACCGGTTTTATGGCTTTCTTCCGTCAGTGCTAGGCCTGGAAAGATTGCTGTTGCATTGGTTCAATAAATCGAAGCCAATATTCCTCTCAACGAAAGTTCACCATCGTCTTGGATTTATCCAGATTGGGTCACTTTCACAGAGTAGATTGAGCCGCCGAACCAATTAATCATGTCAGTCCACGACGACCTAAAGACACGAATACTGGGCCAGAGTCTGAACGTACGCGGCTTTGTTCCCTTGTTGAGACAGGAAGGTTCTTTCCAGACGTAAACAAAACTACCAACGTCAACAAATTACTGTATTATTGTTTTCTGCGTGAGAAGCCGTCATTTGCCATGTCGCTGATGTGAATTTGATACCCAGCGACGTGAAGAATCTATAAAATATAAAGTCAGTTCAATATAATCAGGCTTGGTATTTTCCAAATAGTTGGACGTCTGACTAAAGTAAAAGTGAGTGAACATGAAATTAAAATGCGGAAGTGTTGGCTAAATTATCGCTGTCGATTTAATCTGTGCCGCTGAGGGAGAAAATGATGCGGCTCTTCTTTTGATCTGGCTGATTCTCCATTGTTGCCATGACACTTCACGGAGACCGAGCTTTGTTCCAAGCGACGCACAGCGCGTAGAGAGGGATCGTGTACAGAAACGTATGCCGAGCAAACTACAGGTCACAGGACGAAGAACGGGCGATCGAAGCGAGTTTCCCCTTCTGCTCACTCCAGCATTGAGGCTGAATTTACCTCTTCTTTAGTTCAGGGAAGGAAAAGTGATTCCATTCATTTCTGTCTTGCTCCCGAATCTCGCATGCAGTTGAGTACTTGCGCGTGTAGTAAAAAGGACTTGGCGCATCCTGCCGTTTAAACTGAATTCTAGATTTTAGTCAGTACTTGCTGTCAGCATTATAATTCAGTGCTTTCAGCTGTTGGTTGAGATTACAACATAGTCAAAATGCTCTTTGAGAGATCAGTGCCACCACCATCACCAACGACTGATGTCTTCACCGCTGCCATGGCCTACCTAGAGAATGACTGCCCTTACGTCTCCGACTGGCTGAAAGAGATTAACAAGGACTTGGGTAAGTTGGAGAAGCTTGGCAGCACTGTCAAGCGGTAAATACTGGCCGGAGCCAGTTGCACCTAACCGAGTTCGCCAAGTTGGGGTTCATCGTTCGTTGTAGAGCTGATGCATTTATCGATCGAGTGGGGAAAGTGCCGCATTACACAATGTGTTATGTGTACGACGACTCGTTGGTCGCGTGGGAATCCAGCCGGTTGATGCAGAATGTACCACCGTCTCATTGAGCACTTCTCATTTGCAGCGTGTTGCTATCATCGGAATTATTGCTGTTGTATTATCATAGCGATTGTGTTATGTCCAATTAATGACAATAAAGTTGAACTTGAACATGAACTTAAGGTATAATTAATAAATTAATGCATGACATTAATTTGGTTTCTGCTTTACAGATCCACGTGTTGGGGGTTGGTTCTTGATGTCATCGATTTTTTACCCGTTCTACATCGCCATCACATATCTGTTTGTCATTGAACTTGGCCACTGGTTCCTCTCTACACGCCATGTTATGATCCAGCAGTGGACTCTCCTGACCGCACTGGAGTATTACAACATGGCACTAGTCATCCTGAATGGGGGACTTGGTAGCATGGTAAACATTTCCCTCAAATCTCGAGCGACTAGACCCATAGATTAAAGATTAATACATTCCTGACTTTCAGTTCTCCTACTGGATTTACCAAGCTAATTATTCAGTTTTCTGTCAACCAATCAGTCAATCTCTAACTGGACCCGAAATGAGGGTATGATCAGGAATACCAGTCAGAATGACAATATGGAACTCACTGTATCTCTCGATTTTCCAGATCGCCGAACTTGTATATTGCTTCTTCATTTCCAAGATCATTGAGCTCATGGACACTATCTTCCACGTTGTGCGCCAGAAATTCGACAATTTAACGTTTCTGCATCTTTATCACCATTCGTCGATGATAATTGCAACATGGATCGGCGTTCGTTATGTTCCTGGAGGCTCAGGCAAGTTCCTTGTGGCGGTAGTACGCATTCCATACCTTTAAATAATTGTGCATTTTGTGTGTTGCAGCCGCAATCATCGCTATGATCAACAGTTGGGTTCACGTCCTAATGTACACATACTATGAGCTGTGCTTGCGGCTGAAGCAGCACGTCATGAACCGCTTCTTGAGCTACAAGAAATTTGTGACCGTCATGCAAATTGTAAAATCTGCTTACTTCACGAGATGCAATTTTATCTGTTAATCACTGATCACTTTTCTTTGCTTGGCAGACGCAATTTGTGTTCACGCTCGTCGTTTGCTGCACAGTCCTGGCCAAAGATTGCAGCTTTCCGATGTGGGTTGCGGTCATGCTCGGACTGTACATGATGGGCTTCATCGTGCTCTTTGTCAATTTTGCCTGCCGCATGTACCTTTAGCCGGTCAATACCAATACCGATAGTGGTGGAAGTGGCCTAGCAGTAGCAACCTCCGGCTGGTCTCCCCCTGGTGGCTGGCTGAACGACCGCACTGGTCCAATGGATCTATGCAAGCAATAATTCTCGTCACCCATGGACTCTTAAAATTTTGAATTGAAATTGAAAGGCCTGTAATGCGTATCAAAATTGAATTTACTTCGGATTCTGGATTAATGAAATACAATAAAGGTGTAGGTGGTGAGGTGGTGATTCAGCAGAGCTTTTTTGCAACTTGTCTGCAATTACAAATGCAAATGACGACTCAACTATTTACCATTTAGCAATTCCATTACACATTTGCTTTACGTTTCAAGCCACAAGCCTGATCCACGGCCAACCCGAACAGACTCATCTACTTTAACTATTTTAGCACTACTTACAATTAACTCCTGTTCCCATCAAAGGTGTTATGGTGTTGTACTCGAAATGTACTCACGCTGAACTCAAGAGAGTTTGTCTCATTCCACCTCTTCATCTTCGTCAGTGTAATACAAAAGTCGAGCGTGCAAAAGGAAGCCGCGCCAGGTTCGCTTTTAGTCATCGCGATCCGTCACGTAGTGACTATTTATAGTTTTCCGGCACACGTAAGCACTTAAAAAGGGTTCAAATTGACCTCAAAATCAAAAGTCATTTCACCACCGAGTCCCGATGACCTCGACGAATGAAGAGGACTGCCGCTCCAATGTCAGTGCATTCGTCCCACTGCCCTTCTCGGATTCTCCGGTCGCGGCCCTGTCGCTCCGCTCAGGGCAAATCCTGTCATTTGTGTTGTTCGTGTTGAGCATCATGGTCGGGTTCGCTCTGAAAACGTCGTCGTCGTGTCCTGCAAGTTCTGTGAAGTTTCGCCTCACATCGCTACTCTGGACACCGCTGGCAAACGGCTGGAAGCGAATTTGGTACTGCGTCCTTCTCCACTGGATCGGTGTCAAGTGGGGTATGATGGAACTGTTCCAGAGACACCAGAGTTTCGACATCAAAGGTTAGAAAGGCTCGTGACAGAATTAACGCATTTAACAATTATGATTAGAATCGGATTCGCAGCAGCTGACGTAAGTTTCCTTGGAATTATAAATTTGTTTACTACTCTTTAACTACGTTACATACTGCGTTATAACGTTACTACGTCAACATTTGTACGGAAATCGGCAGAAGGTTGAGTCGATTATGTCAATATTTGATCCGTACAAGATCAAGGCAAAATTCAAGGCGAGACATTCCGCGGGGGTAAAGTGAGAGAAATGGCTAGGCTGTGCTTCATAAAACTCCTCGATTTGTCGACAGAAATCCCAAAGCGTCCTGGTCACGTGGCCGTGATCACCGGCGGAGCACGCGGCATTGGTATTCATGTCGTGAGGAAACTACTCGAGTGCGAAATGCATGTCGTTATCGGTAATCAAAAGTGTAGCCTCTCACTTTGGTGAGTCATTTACTTCAGTTGCTGTCATAATCATTGCTTCGTCTGTGCAGGCTGCCGAAGCCCAGCCGCCGGGGAGCGGATCCTGAACAAGCTTCGTTCTTGGGGAGTGCGTTCGGGCACGGCAGAGGTTGGTGAGCTGGATCTCGAGTCATTGGCTTCCGTGCGGGCCTTCGCGGCGTCGATTTTGGCTCGACCCACTCCCGTGCACATTTTAATTAACAATGGTAAGCTAAAACTAGACCCATTCAATTGCATATTATTGATTAGCGGAAATTCTCGAATTGACGCTAATTTGCGACAATGGCTCATGAATTTCGCAGCTGGAATCATGTTCGTGCCACACAGACTCACTGACACAGACGGCCTCGAATCTCATTTGCAAGTGAATTACGTCAGTCACTATTTGCTCTCGATGCTCCTGCTACCAAGAATGCGAGTAACTTCAGCCATGACGGGCGCAAAGTACAAAGGTCGAATCGTCAACGTCTCCTCATGTGCCCATTACGGAGGCCAAGTCGACCTGCGTGATTTATCAATGAAGTGAGCATACTGAATTTGTACTCAGATTACGAAAAATGCAAAAATGAATTTCTTCATTTCTGAACTCTAAATAATCGCCCTTCACTCGCTCCTCTTCTTTACAGTTTTTATGCAATTTCAAAAGGTCATATTTCTAACGAAAATATCAGTGTATTGAAATTGTCCGAAGAAAACCGAATGTTCTGATTTTATTATTGGCAGAGAATTCTACTCGCCGTACATGGGCTACATGGCTTCCAAGTTTCTGCAGACGCTGACCTCCGTCGCACTGAACGCCAAGCTACGCGATGGCGACGCGAAGGTGCTCGTTTTCACGGTGCACCCGGGCATCGTGCAGACGGAACTCTACCAGCACGTGTGGTGGTTCAACGCGCTCCGAATTGTCACTCGGTTCCTGTTTAAAAGCCCGGCTCAAGGCGCTGACTCCATTGCGTACGCTTCCCTCTCGCCTGAATTGGAGTCCGGCGACGGGGGCCAGTTCATCGCGAACAGCAGGTCTCATCCTCCGAAACAGGACGTCAACAACGTGAAGCTTCAAGAGGCTGTTTTGCAGATCACCAACCGGCTTGTGGGACTTCAAGCGGAGTCGGAGTCATTCTTCTGCAATAACAACACAATTTGATGAGCCTCGTGGCTTTTGCCATGATTTATTTTGCTGTATTTCTTCATTATTTGCTCCTGCTCTTTCTCTGCCCATTCACTTTTCCGACCGCCCTGAGGTGTGGAAGTTTCTAGAATAAAGCTAGAATATAAGAAGTATGGAACACAGTGCAGAGGTCGCGAATATGATCCATTGGGTTGAATGCGCAGTAGGCCCGGCATTGGGTCCAGACCCGGGAGGGCAATCTGCGTTTATCTGTGTTTATGGAACAGGAAAAGAGGACAGTTTCTTGTTTTCGAGGAAACGTTTAACGTTTCGGAGTTAAGAAAAGGGATCAGGCCAGTCTTGATGACCATCATCATGCGGACGAGCCGAGTCATTAAACTGGCCCAACGTTTTGCAAATACGGCAGTGTTGGAAACGAGGAAAATAGCAGCAGAAACCCAAATATCAATCCAGGAACTGAGAGTAAAGTACCGCTGTGCACGTCAAATTGTGGACGACAGGCGTATTTTATATTCTCCAATTGTTATATTCTGACTCATCAATGTACAAGCATTGTAGCTTACTAAAGTTAATGTCTTCCAAGACAGGCCTCATTTCAGTGACAGCAATTGAATAGTCAATCAAAGCAACTTGTTCGTCGTCATACTTTGTCGTGCAAAAGTTCAAGTTCCATTCGATTCTCATTGACTGAACTGATGCGTAAATTCGCAAGGACAAGAATGATTGATGCGAGGGCATCAGCGGCGGCGGGCCCATCTGACCCGGCCCAAACTCGTGTGAGGGCGAAGCTGGGGCCAAAAGTGTGAGCTTCGCCATGGACGAAAGCGGCAACGAACGGGGCGCAGGCACCAGAAACGCTGCGCTACGAACGGAAATGAAAACAGCGGGAACGAAGTGGCGGGGTCGCCGTCGTTGATGACGCATGATTCTACCACCGAGCAAATCAACAACACGCGTGGTATCTGGCTCTTCATACAACAGTGCTGGTACCGCCTGACTTTTGTCTGCTATGCATGGCAATGGAATCTCGTTCAACTGTTCACCAAACACCGGAAGCTCGACATGGACAGTAAACAAATGGAAACAGTATCGGTTTCTCACGTTTCTTTAACTTTCACTTTCCTTAGATCGGAAGCAGCTTCCTTTATCCCAAATTTGAACCGCGAGTTGATAGTTTCCTTCATCAGAGTTTGCTGGTTCAGTAATTCCGTTGATTCTTGGAGTTTAATGATTCAATCTCACGTTGTTTTTTGTTTAGAAACCCCGAAGCGCTCTTGCGAATTGACTGTGATCACGGGCGCAGGACACGGAATCGGTCTGCAGATGATTAAGAAGTTCTCCAGGTGGACATGCACGTCATCGTAGGTAAGAAGTGGAGTGACATGGAACGGGGCTTAAATGAAGCCTTTAATGGTAGTATCGACTATTCGTGTCGTATCGAAGCCCGCAACGAAGCTGATACGACTGACGCCATGGCTGACTTGAAGGAGCAGATTTCCACCGGCTCGTACGAAATTCTACCGCTGGATCTCACACAACTGGCATCGGGGACACTCTTTGCTCGCACGATCGTGGAGAAAGACATGCCGCTGTCCGTTCTCATCAATAACGGTGAGTGCCTGCGTGCTACACAACTCCAAACTGCAAATTGAGTGCCAACAACTCAAGACTTGACTTGTGCTTTCACTTGCAGCGGGGATTCTGCTGGCGCCCTTCAAACTGACACAAAACGGAATGGAATCACATTTCCAAGTCAACTATCACGGTCATTTTCTTGCCACACTTCTCCTCCCATCGCTCGCTCAGAACGGAAGGCCTGTAAAGCACTCGAGGATTGTAAATGTCACATTGGCACTGAGCTTCGGCCGAAGCTTCAACTTTTCCGATTTGCAAATGACGTAAGTCAAACTTCACACCGTCTTGAGTTGGGCTGATGATTGATCCCATTGATGATTGACTCTCGCAGGAAGTTCTACTCACCCCACAAGGCGTACATGCAGTCGAAACTGGCACAACTGGTCTTCCCCAAATTCTTGGCCGAAAGCTGGTGCACGAAATGGACGAAAATCACCAGCATTTACTCCATCCACCCGGGATTCTTCCTCAGCGACCAGTGCGAGCATGCGTGTTCGGGCCAAATTTTGAAGTCTCTCATTCGATGCATACTGAAGGTAAGGTCTTAAAGACTCTAACGAGTGACCAAGTACAAGAGTTGCTTTGTTGTAGACTTCCTCCCAAGGCGCCGACGGTGTGTTTTCGCTGCGCTGTCGTTTGAAGTTGAAGGGACCTCGGGTGTCTTCCTCTCCAACTGCCGCCAACAATGAGAGAACAGACTAGTGCCGAACCCGATACTCTGGAAAATGAGCTGCAGCCTCGCTGGGATGACACCGAACTTTGAACCGGTTCAACAGGCCGTCACACGTGCTATTATAGCTGGTCCTCCCCGGCTTCACCTGCGGTCCTCATTCCAATTTTGGATTCAGAGGGTAAGCCTGAAACCGGGCCCGAGGCCAAGTCCGAGGAGCTGGAGGAAAGCCGACTGGATCACCGAAAGTGCCGCTCTCTCATTGTCTATTTGCGAAAGCAAACGTGGAACCCCAGCAACTCCGGGAAATCATTGTCATCACAGATTCGTTCAAGCGACGGGTGTTTTCATCAGCAACCATCTCGGAAGACGGTGTCATGGAGGAGTTGGAGGTCTGAAACCCCAGGTGGACTCGGCTAAAATGATTGACTGACGGCGAAGACCACCTTAACTCACAACGGCGAAATCAACTTGCAATCTAAGCATTTCAAAACTTAAACCAAAGTACCCAGCTACACACCTAAACATTACAATTTCACATCTTCTCGATCATGTTAAAATTGTCACGGCTTTTAGAGCCTCTTCTTTCTGTCTTGCGTGTTTCTCTTTCTGTGCTGCATCTAAAAAACCAAAATAGACACAAAGGAATTGTAAAATGTACTCCTTTGTTGAGTCGAGACCGTCCTTGGAGTCACTGTGGTGTACGCATTTGATATTTTCAACCGTTCCCTCATGCATCCCTCCAACCAATTCAAACGCATTGTTGCGAGTGACCATGTAAGTTTAAAGTGCAAAGTCCATGCAGAAATTCTATTTTCCTGCTGCTGCTGTTGAGTAGGTGCTGATTCCTTTGAGGTGTTTCTTCTTCGGGCGAAACTGACAATTGAACATACGAGCCAGCCTACGTTGTACCGCGCGTGGTGGAGTGAAGAAGCGAGCACAAGAAAATCCCACCACAAATTATGTAAAAGCAAACATAACCCAACAGTAAAGGTCATAGCATCTAACGCTTCTGTGATTTAGAAAGTTTCGAGATTGTGCAGCACACCATCAAGAAAAGGAAGATTTCAATTCTCACACGCAAGAGACACGTACGACAGTTGATTTGAAGCACTCTGAATTGACATTTAGACTTGGTGGTCATTTCCAAAGTGCAGAACCTCACCAAGCGCAAACGTGTTGGAAGCATGGCGTGCCCACTCTCGAGCTCGTACCTCCGATCGTTGTCTGAATCGATCTGGTGCTTCATCCTGATCCACTGGGCAGCCACTCGTTTCCTGATCAGCGAGCTTCTTACCAAGCATCGCGTGCTGGATCCGACGAGTAAGGAAGTGCCGGGCGCCCGCCACACAAAAACCGAGCTACTCTAATGCCCGTCTCTTGAATTGCACAGAGATTCCGAAGCGGACCGGCCAGGTGGGGATCGTGACGGGCGGAAGTCGGGGAATTGGCGGCGTCGTGGTCAAGAAGATGCTCCAGTGTGACATGCATGTCATTATCGGTGAGTTTCATGACACCGCGGGCTGTGGCTGTGAATGCATTGGCTTAAGTGTGACATGTGTGACTCAAGGGTGTCGCGACGTTGCCGGCGGGGGGAAATTTGTCCAGCAACTCCGCCGAGAAGGCGTGAGCGGTGGAAAAACGGAGGTTCTGGACCTCGACCTCCAGTCCTTCACCTCCGTCCGCGCATTCGCGAAGCAAGTGTCCGACAAAAACTTGCCAATCCACGTACTTGTAAATAACGGTGAGTACAGAAATACTTCCTACAATCTTGTATCATGGGGCAAGGGTCTAACTGCCAATTTTGTGTCAGCTGGCATCATGTTCACACCCGGAAAGATCACAGAGGACGGGTTCGAGTCCCAGCTGCAAGTGAACTACCTTAGCCACTTCCTGCTCACGTACTTGCTCCTGCCTAAGCTGAAACTCGGAGCCACAGCCCAGGAATCCAGCCGCGTCGTGAACGTGAGCTCCTCCGCTCACTTTGCCTGCACAGGAGTCGACTTTGAGGACATTGCTAATCCGTAAGTGAGCTATTGGCTTACATTGCTTTAGTTCTGTAATCGGGTGTATTTCATTGCGCAGGACGCACTACGATCAGTACAGGCCGTACGCTCTGTCCAAGTTCCTGCAGGTTGCGTCCAGCGAGTTCTGGAACAACAGGCTGAAAGCTGAGGGAGTGCCGGTGATCATGAACTCGGTCCATCCTGGCATGGTGGACACTGGCCTCTACGAGCACATTTTCTACGCCAAGCCATTCGCCTACGTCTCCAAGTACATCTTCAAGAGTACAGAGCAAGGCGGCGATGCAGTCGCGTTTCCAGCACTCTCACCAGAAATTCGGAATGGTGACGGTGGTCTCTTCTGGGCCAACTCACAGAAGTGCAGACCAAACGCACTTTCAACCGATTTGGAGCTGCAACAAAAGCTCTGGAACGTTTCTCTAAAGTGGACCGGAATTAAAGAATGAGGCCCTGAAACAAGGCAATAAAATTGTGCTGTCTTTAATTAATATGCCAAATCCCTTTGAATAATTCCATCATATCATCAAATGTATTTGTCAAATTGTCATATAAAGCTATCCAAAGTGGCTGGGCTTCCAAGGAGATGCCACGAGGTTGTATCAAGATTCTGGTCGCCACCTATACCATCTTGTAGGGCTTGCTGAAAAATGATTATAGTAGAACTGAGAAATGAATCTTGACGCGAGATTGAAGTTTTCGTCACAATGCACAGTTCTACAAATTTTACTACTATAATCATCTCGTGGCATCTCCTTGTTAGACTAAAAGTCGTGGCTTGCAAAATTGTCTTCGATTGCCATCCTCATGAAAGATATAAAATCTAGCTGCACAACCTAATTAAGTACCCTGTGAAACAGTTTGAATTGGGTATATTGCATAGTTTTCGATTATAGCTTGGAATTTACGCAAGTTATCAGACTCTGATCAAAAGGCAACCCTTTTGTGCGTGCGTAGAAAGGTCAAAATACGGAGATCGATTGAATAACATCCTTTGCGAGAGATAGAAGACAATCAGGCAAATCCATTGGGATTATAAAAGCTAAGGATTCATCACATGAAAAGGGCATTGCCGCTCGGCTTATTAATATTTTAATACTTCTGATTCGCTATCACAAAGTAGTTGCACTTGGTTTGCGTTTAATATCCCCTGATATGAGTTCTCGATCTATCGGCGATGCGAGGCTGTGCAGAGTTTGAACCTGAGTGCAAGTGGAATTCGTGAAGAATGCACGGCACGAGGACATCATAATAATCTACTGCAGCAACCGTCATTCGCCGCAGATCCTGGGCTCTTGTTCAGACTCACGTGCCCCGCGTTATCCTTGTAATTGGAGTGGGGCGCCTGGACCTTGGCTTGCTGTAAGTGCCAACCAAAAAGAATTAGATGGGAACCAAACATGGAAATGCAAGTATACCAACCTCAATCAATGCATGTGCAATATCCATAAAGAGCTTTTCCACATTGTTGCTCTCCTTCGCCGATGTTTCAAGGAAGTACATGTTGTTCCGCTGTCCAAAATCCCCACCCACGTATGTTGGAATTTCGCGGTCTTCGCGGTCAGTCTTATTGCCTGGAAATTGTGAGCCTTCATCAAATCGCAATCATTCATCGAACTTAACTTTGCTTGAAAACGCTCAGTGCCTTACCAACGAGAACACGAAGGACTTTGGAGTTTGCATACTCTTCGACCTCTCGCAGCCAGTCGGAGAGGCAGTCGAACGTAGGCTGCGAACTCACGTCGTAGACCAAGATCAGGGCATGGGCTGAACGGTAGTAGCTCTGCGTGATAGATCTGAACCTCTCTTGGCCAGCCGTATCCCAAATTTGAAGCTGCGGTAATTCAAAGGACCACACAAGTCCAGAAGTGATTGGTAATAATGATTTAGGGCACGCTCGCATTACACGATCTCACTCGATTAGCCCTGATATTGATCATAGCGCGGCTTACCTTGACCTTCTCCCCGTTGATGTCTACCGTCTTGATCAGGAAGTCCACTCCGATCGTTGCACCCTGGCCTGGTGGAAACACTCCCTACGAAGTTGCGAGTGAAGTTAACCCCTGAGTAGGTGGATGGATTAAGCTTGTTTTCCGGTGCATTGATCTCACCTGCGTAAATCTCCGTACAAGGCACGTTTTCCCGACTCCGGCATTTCCAATTAGAACAACTTTGAACAGATACTTGTAATCTTCCATGGTGAAGACCAGAGCTAAACTGACTTCTGTATTATTGTCTGCGTAGTGCTAGCTCAGATTGTGCGTTTAGCTGGAACCCCGACAAGACTGATCTCTTAATAAGAGTTCGTAACCTACCAAGTTATTAGAGCCTGATTCAAAAACACATGTTTCGTGCCCGGAGCAAGAATTCTACAAACCATACCAGTCATGCAAATTATGTATTGCATAGAAAAGGGAAAATGAAGGGCACGGAGAAAGAGTATAAGGATAGTCACCACAGAAATACCATACAAATGCATACATAAAATACATACGCATTTAGAAATGAGGACAGGTATTGCGAGTGCGTTCGTATTTTGTGTGGAGCTGCAAAGTAAAAAGTGGATGCTTGAACAAAATTGCACTGTGACGCGAGACGCTGATGTTACATGTTAATGCTAATGCTAATACATGTTACAATGTCACGCTGCCGTGAATGAATTTTGGTTAAGCTTTTTTAAACGTGTCGTTGGTCTTCTCAGTCTGATCTTAGTGCGCGACCTTCCCTCCTCGTACACTGTGGCATTACCTGGTAAAAGTAAGACCGCATTCTGGGATCTGATCGAACTGGATAACCGGTTAATTGAGATCTGGCCGTAATTTCTGCTTGAAGAAAGATGAACATGAAGAGATCCCACACTCGGGCAAGCACCAGAGATATTAGCCGTCTATATCCAGACGTTTCCATTGGGGGGGGGGGG
>WIXG01000664.1:0-27906 GCA_009869945.1 Mesaphorura yosii
CTGGGCTTCACGCAAATTGACGTCAACAGACGTGCGGGACAGCGCGTGAGCTCTTACGAAGCGTTTCTTCGCTTGCAAGCTGCTGAACTTCCCAACCTCGAAATCAGGCGGTATTCCCTCGTGGATCGCGTCGTGTTTGACGAAGTGGAACCTAGCAAAGTCGTGGGAGTCACGTACACGCGGCACGGATTTCCGTACTTGGCCTACGCTACGAAGGAAGTCATTCTCAGTGCGGGGACTTTCGGATCAGCCCAAATACTGCTTAAGAGCGGGATCGGACCAGCTGAGGAACTGCGGGATTTGGGAATCCAACCCGTGCTCGACCTGCCTGTCGGCCGCAATTTCCAAGACCACCCAATTTTGCCACTCACCTTCGAAATGCTGGATGGCCGCGACGTTTATACGCCAGAGCGCAACTTGACAACTGATTCCATACACGAATTCCTGGGAGGCCAAAATGGGCCGCTCTCCTCGATCGGTGGTCTCGCAGCTCAGGCGTTCATTGCCTCAAGCGCGGCAGAGGCCGAAGGATTTCCTGATTGGTCAGACCTCCAGCTAGCGATGTATTCGTCTGACCGAGGCTCGGTGCCAGGAATAACCGAAGCGGTCTCGGGAGATCTCGTCTATTGCTGGATTTATATCGGGCGTCCAAGAAGTAGGGGAACCGTCCGCCTGGATCCAGACCACATCGAGAACGGGCCACCACTAATTGACATCAACATGCTAGCCGAGGCTGTCGACGTCGACATGTATTTGGAGGGGATTCAAACCGTGCTCCGGGTTTTTGAGAACACGAGCGCGTACGCCGAAGTCGGAGCCCGCTACCCAAATGTTTCTCTCGCTGCTTGTAGACACCTAGCCTTCAGGTCAGAAGAATACTGGAAATGTTACGTGAGCCATCTGGTCCGGAGCGGATCACATCCAAGCAGCACCTGCAGCATGGGACGTGCCGGGGATCCGAACGCGGAGGCGGTTGTTGACTCACGGTTGAGGGTGATTGGCGCCAAGGGGCTGCGAGTCATTGATGCGTCCATCATGCCAGCCATAACAAACGCCAACATCCAGGCAGCTGTTTACGTGATTGCGGAGAAAGGAGCTGCAGATATTCTTGCCGAACACGGAGTCAAGCCACTACCGAGTTTCAGTCAACCACCTTCTTTCCTGTCGTCAATCTACCTGATTGTCCTGATTTCCCTCGTTTTGCTCGAGTCACTGCTGGAATTAATGTAAAAATGATGGATTGAATAAAAGAGTCGCAAAATAATTGAATAACATAACAGATATCATCGTCAGAAAGATTGCGACACAGTGCATGTTACAAGAATCCTCCATTAATATAAAGCAAGGCTGGCCGCATTCTGTAATGAGTAATTATACAGATACTCTGAACTAACTGATTCACTGACGCGTGATTGCTGACTTTAAATACATGATACACGAAACACGATTACGATGACAGCAAAATTGTTGATAGCCTGATAGCACAAGGCGCAAAGCGCAGTCAGTCTCCGGCAACAGGCACTAAATTAAAGGAATTCCTGAACTGAGGGATGGATTTTCTACTGCCCTCGCCCACTTCAACTCCTTCAGACAACAGCATCAGCAGCGAGGGTGCATTTCCAGAAACAGAAACTCCCGCCTGGACCTTCCTCCGACTCCTGCGTGTTTCCCTCCTGATAGTCACAGCTCTCCTGACCGTACTCGGGAATGGATTCGTGCTGGGAGCCATCGCTTACTTGCGCAGCAGCCGCTGGAAACAGAAACAGAAGACGCGGAAATATGCAAATTGGAGCGGTGCTGGCAGCAGCGGGCCCCACACTTCAGTGCTCCTAAATGCCTTCGTCGTCAATCTGGCCGTCGCTGATCTACTCGTCGGTCTCGTCGTCCAGCCGCTCGTCTACGACTCGTTGGGCGACCTCGTCCGTGCAGGGTACAAGATTGCCATGGTGCGTAACCGAACCTTGAAGATTCCGCTAGAAGTCTCCTTAGCGAAAGTCTTTCGGCGCTGGGGCGTTGCAGACCGCACCAGCGAGTCATTCAACTACGTCAATTTCAGTTGGTATCAGAGTCACAAGTTGCCGCCATTTCATGCTAAGTTCGTGGTGGCTCCGACGGGAGCGGTAGACGGGTATTTCTTTCAGGCGGCGGAACGCAGTCTGTCGCAAGGTGCCAACCGCCGTGACGGAGAATGAATGGATTTGGACGTTCGGACTCCTGCGAAGGGAAATGGGCGCCCTGCTAGGGCGGCTGACGTAATCAGGCCTTTATTCGTTGTGGGGAGAAATCTCATTCAGGGGTGAAGACCTTCGAGCAGCATCAGAGAGCAGGCGGAGTGGATCAGTAATCAAATTTGACCCCAACGCACGGTTCAATGCGAATGACCAGGTCCGTCCAATTTCGATGGAGTATCAAGTCATGTGCATCTTCCCTTTCGGGGGTTGGCTCCTTCTGGCTGCGGCGGGCATATTTCTGCTAGAGGTGGTCACGTATTGAGTGCCTGTCTTGAGGGGTTGGTTCCTGGTAAGGTCAAGGTCAAGGAGGGTTAATCTGCAGTTGGCTACGACTACGAAGTTTCTGCCTTAGATGGATAATTACGCAAAAAAATAGATACCATAATAGACAGATAGGTAATTAATTATGTAGCTGAACGTGGTTTCTGGTAAATACGAGCCTCATTCTGAGCAAGCACCACGTCTACAAGAGCCTGACCACTATCCAGGCAGAACGGCCGATTTTCTTAGCTTTGTCAAAGCCACGAACCCAAGTCCATGACATCCAGCTGACGACAATGACAAGAAAGACGTGAATCTTGTCTCGTTTCTTGATTCCAAGCTTGGTTCCTAGAGCTCGTTTGCAGACCGCAAAACAGAACCCATAAACGACGAGCGGGATCCGAAGCACTTCCATCGGCATTTTCCGTGGCGGGTCGGCGTGCGATGGGAGGTTAAACAGCAGAGAGCCTGCTCGTGATCCAGACGGTGTGACGCTGATTGTGTAGTCAAAGCTCCGCTGCCACGTCAGCTAGATATCAAGCACCTGGAAACCATAGTCCATGCAACCCAGAGTCGGACAACGCGGTGATCATTCTTGCTAGCAACCTCTGAGTCCAGTCTCCAGGAATGATCCAAAGGCCAACGTAAGCATAGAGTTAGCATGTTAGTTTAGTTTTTAGCATCATTTTATATTTAATCGTTTCAGTTTATAGAGTGAACGACAACAATAAATGCAGATGCTGGTGTTCCAACTTCATTTACGAACGAACGATCATTTATTCACAAAATACAAAGAAAATACGAGGTAAAGATGAGACTTGGGTGAACTTACAAATTGCACGAGGAAGCATTGCATTATGAACAATAGATTGGACTATAAAACACTGAATTCCTGGCGCTGCCCCTGGCGCCGGTGATAAAGAACTTGCTTATGTATATATGTATTAGTTAATGGATCGAATAATATTGATATTGATTTTTAGTAACTGATTATGATTGTGATTACATTTTACTTGAAGGCACAATATTAATTTTGAGTGTACGATTCTATTTTTGTAATCTTACGGGAAGAGTGGACTAGCACCTACTTGGTAGTGGATTTCGTTTTATGAGAATTCTCCAACAAAGTTCTTCTCACCAATGAAAGAGGAGATCTCCCGTTCAAAAGCAGAAGTATGACGAAGACAGCGACGAGGGAAAGTCGCTGATCGCGATTATGTTAATCAGTTACGTACGTACATCCTTCATCCGTATCTCGTGCAACGTGTAACGTATCGTGTAATGTCACTTTTGTCGTCGTCATTGTCATCCACAGCAGTCCAATGTGTCGGTCATACGCTTACTTAATTCCATTCAGCCGCCAACCAGCGGAGCAAGTAAGATAGGGTCGTGGGCCCACGTAATTACAATTATAACGAGAACGCAGCTTCATTAAGAATTTCTTGTCCCAAATTCATAGCAGCAGCAGCAGCCAGCAGCATCACTCGAGTTGAGAACGTGAAGAGTGAAGAAGAAAACGTGTAGTCTACCGTGCCATAAATCTCCGTCGCGCTGTCCACCTGTACAAACCTACGAAGAGAAAGCTCACATTAACACAGGCTCAGATTTGATCTCATTTAATTGTTGGCCGGCTACCTCGAGCGACGAAGACGAAGACTGCAAGCGGCAAGATGCGATAGCGATTTACGCGAAAATTTAACAACAATGCACCTGAGTTGAGCTTTCAAAAGATGCAGATCTCTGCAACACTGCTGCTGCTGCTGCAAGGAAACCTGATTTTTTTTTAATAATGCAAATGCAAATGCGGATCGCAAATGATTATCACCATCACGCTCACGCTCGACGGATCGCGGCTCGCAAATCGCGAATGGCGATTCATAATTCATATGCACGCCACGACAAGCTCAAAGCTCGAAGCTCAAAGCTCAGCCTCAGCTCATGTTTCGCTTGTGATACTGACCCTCTTGCAATTGCACGACTGCGATGATGACAAGCATCAACATCAACAATGTGGCATGGAAGCATGTAGCATGTAGCTGTCATGTCGTACGGTGATGATCTTTCTTGGTCAAGATCGCCATTCGCCGTTTGTCAGACTTGAACTCAGACGCAGTCGCAGTCGAAATGTGAGAGTGTTCAGCTTCAGTAAAATCGGCCTTGGCAATGGCGACAGCGAAAATGAAGACTACGGCGCAGGCTCGAAGGACGTTTCAGGAGGTCGCGGTGTTTCTGTGCTGTTTGTGCGTGTGCGTGACCTTTGTGAAGGGTAACCCTGAGGAGCCCGTGACAGAGTTTGTGACTGAGTTCAGTGCCAATGCGTATGACTCGTGGGCCGAGGAGCCCACGGAAGCGAGCAACATGCACCCAATCGTTGTTATGATGCCTGGAAGCTCGCGCTCGCCTGCTCCTGGGCACGTGCGTGGGCCGTCGATGGTCACGATCCCTCCTGGCCACGTGCACCACCCGCCTCCGACGATGATTCGACCAAGCCAGCAGCGAGTCATGCTAAAGAATGTCCCACCCGTCCCGCTCATGCCGTTGATGCCTGTGACTGTGAAGTACAATCGGCGCCAGCAGCAGCAGCAGGAGTCCGAGTATGAGTATCCAACACAGATTCGGGCCCCCACGCCCATGTCATTCAGACTCTCGCTTCCAAAACCCCCGCCCGTGCCTCCGTTGCCGCCACTCCCGCCCGCGCCCGTGTCGACAACGACGCTCCGGCTGAAACTGGCCAGCATGAAAACCCACACCGACGACGCTCACGCGGACGACGCGGAATACACGACGCCCTTCCCGCCTTATCAGCAGCGCCGTCGCCGGCGTCGCATGCGGAAGAAGAAGGCACAGGCGGGCTTTCAGCCCGTCGTCGACATCAACGCGTACACGCCGATGCCTTCTCACGGCGATGAAGACGAGGGCGAGGGAGGAGCTTATGAGAGTGGGCGTGTTCGCTGGCGTGGGCCAGCACCACCGCCACCTGGCGGAGCGGAAAACTATAACAGAAGATGGCAGAAGCAGCAGCCACAGCAGCAATACGAGCAGTACGACTACGTCGACATCGAAGCTGGACGCCCGACTCAAGTCACACCAGCGCCAAGTTACTACGTAAATTCAAATTCCGCGCCTGTCACCACCACAGCCACACTCAAAATTGTACCCTCTGCCAAATCCCGTCAGCAAGTTCGCCTTGACTCCTCCTCCAAACCCGCCCTGAAGCAATCTGTGAACCTCATCTCGGACATTATCAACACCGAGCTCAGAAACTCGCACTCTATCTTCAGGCAGCAGGCGGAAGGGAGCGCAGGCTCGGGAAATGGCGGCGGGGGCGCCAACGCTAAACCCCGTTTGCCGAAAGTTCGCGCTTATCCAATCGGTGGGAACGGGCATAGAAATGTTATCCTTCGCTCCAAGACCAAGAAACGGACTACGCCTTCGAGAACGACGACGATTCGAACCATAAGAACAAGCACCAGCCCAAGTCCGAGTTCAAAGAGCTTAACCGCCCGTGCACGGAAAGTCGACTCTCGCCGAGAGACTGAAGACGAAATCGTCAATAAGCTCATCGAGAACCTCGCACAGAGCATCACGACGACGGCCGACTACGCGGTCGAGGAAGTCGAAGAGTACGAGTCAACGACTCCGCCGCCACGTCCGCGGGCTTCGAATACTTCGAAGCCGCGACCTCCGCTTCCGCTCCGCATCACGGAAGTCTACAGGGACCCTCTGCTTTCACGGACTGTGACGACCTCTCCAAACGTGGCGGACTTTAGCGATCGCGGTGGCGGCGCCGGCCGGGAGACGACGATGAAGACGCAGCTCAACATCCTTGATGACGTGAGAAATTCGCTGCGGGCCGCCGTGGACGGCGACGAGGGAGACTCGGACGGAGAGGGCTACGTCGCGGGCTTGATGACGACGACGACGAGACCGCCGGCGCCTTCTGGGAACAGTAACGACAATGCTTTGGTGCTGGACGACGGAGGCGACGAAGGCGAAGGAGGCACGACGCCGTGGATTGTGTTTGACACGTACCTGGACAAAAGTGGAACGGGAAAGAACGAGTACGACACAAGCACGCATCGAATGCCCGTCACGAAGAAGCCCACTCCCAAACCGATCCCAAAGCCAAAGCGGACAAGCAAATCCGGCCCGGGGCCAACGTATCAGCTTCCCACGAGCACGGACCCAATCACACGTGTCGTGCCGACCAGGCCGAAGCCAAAGTCAAATACGAAGACGAACACGAAGACGAAGGTACGAAGTTCCGAATCTGCTGACGCGCCAACGACGCCATGCGCGGAGTCGGATTCGGAGTCCAACACGGAAGCCTCCACTTTGCCGACAGGTGGCGGGCTCGAAGAGGAAAGCGAGACGACGAAGCCGAAGTCGTCTTCTGAACTGAGTGCCCTCCTGAATTTCGTCGGCGAAAGCACGGCCACGACAACGACGGAGGCCCCGGATTTTGCCACTTTGCTTAACGGCGATAAAGGAAAGACAAAGACGGAAGCCAACTTGACTGTCGCCCAAGAGGCCAAGAGGCTTCTGGACGAAACACTTCAGCAGCAGAAGATCTTCGAGTCCATCATGCACACGGTCGACTTCACCGGCGTGAAGGACCTCAACCTCGACGCTGTCACGAAGGACTCACACGACACGCTCACGGACGATGACATCAAGTCGATTTACCAGCTGATCGAAGTGCAGGACGCGGGCGGCGCTGGCGGAAGCGTTGAATTAGTTGAAGTGACGCCAAAGCCGAAGCCAACGGCGGCTGCGGCGGGCATCGGCGTGGGCTCGTCAGCGTCAACATCGACGGCCTCAGGCGTGCCCAGCGTCCTGTTTGAGCCGCCCGTGCCCTTCGATGCTAACCCGACCCCACCTGAGCCTTTGGGTCGACCCATCCTTCGTGCAGCTCCGCCAACGAGTCCGTCACTGCAGACGATGATGAACGACCTTTACTCACTCTTCACGGATCCTTCGAACGAGGAGAAGAAAAAGGCCGGGTTCAACCCGAATGCGAACCGCGTGCGGCAGGCCAAAGCAAATGCACAGGCCACTGCGACCCCGGCCGGCTCAGTGACCGCGACCGGCAGCCTCTTCCAGCAGATGTCGCAACTACTGGGGCTCAACGACATTAACACGGCAAATCCGGGAACCGGAGGTGTCGGCCCTGGCCAGTACTCGTCGGCGTACATCCACGACCCGCCTCCATTCTCGGCTGTCACTAGCAGCACGCCGTCGACGACAAGCAGCAGCAGCGGAGGTGGCGGGGACCCTCCACTTACGATAGGCGGGCTCAACCTCGGAGCCATTGCAAACTTTGGCTCGATGCTGTCGTCAATTATGGGTGGTGACGGTGGAAACCAGGAGCCCACGACGCCCGCTCCGCCGCTCAGCACGATGTTCAACAATCATTGGTTTGGGCCGCCAAGCACAAGCACCAGCACAGGCCTGACGGGACCAGGTCGACCAAGTCACCTGCAGAATGGACCCGGCCCGGGCCCCGGTCTCAGTCTTAGCAGTATCCTCGGTGGGGGAGGACCAGGATCTGGAGGAGGATCCATCCTGTCGTCGTTACTAAACTTTAACAATAACAATAATTACTCCCCACTGCTGCCCCAAGAGCAGCACCAGCGTCACCCTTCGTCACAAATTCAGCCACACATACCCATGCCGCCGCTGGAGCCCCAGGCACCTTTCGAATACACGGGGAACCTCGGCGGTGTTGACATTGGGTTCGGAACGCCACCCGCACCCGCACCACCCTCGTTCGGATACGCTCCCAGCGGGCTCGGACCCGGACCCCTGGCGCCCATGCGCAGTCGACCGAGGCCTCGACCCCAAATACCCCCGCAGTACACGACGGTCCGCACTCCAGGACCCTACTACTGGCTGGATATGAACCAGTTTGGAATCCCCGGACCAGCGGCGACTTCGCTGAATGTGCGGCCCAAATTGGGCCAGCGAGAGCAGTTCTTGAAACTTCGTTCAATTCCGCAGAGAAAGTAAAACCAAACCAACTAAACTAATTAATCACTACTTAACTACTACTTAATTAGACTGTCAACTAATTAATTAATGTAAATTATGAGTCACGAGCTTTAAGCAAAGATAGACGAATAAAATGACTAGTTAAACCATTAAGCAATTAATTTGGGTTTTAATTTGAGTCTGGCGCGTGTTTATTCAAGTGTTTTTTGCAAAAGGATGCCAGAATTGAATCCCAATCAAACAACAAAAATGATCGTTTTTTATTGAAATTCGTCAACAGTTTTTTTGTCACGTGCATCTTAATTCGGATTTCCACCTTCTTCATTCTTTGCTTCAGCTTCTTCGTTAGTTAAATTATTTCCTATCTAATCGCAATTCGCTAATTAGCATTTTAGGACGGACTTCCAGCCCACGACGACGCTGCATTGCATTGTCGTGGGTTTTTGAGCAAAAGCAAACGTACACGTATTTGTAATTAACTAAACATGTGGTATAGCAGTAAAAACGTAACAATTTCTAACCTAATCAGCAATCTTATCGCACTAATTATACCAAGTATCTAATTAATAGTAGATTTATAGCACACTTGACGTACTTTCAGTTCACAAGACTCGATTGTGATAGTGAATAGTGAATTTATGGCGATTTGAGACTTATCAGTTACTTCGTTCTCGCCTTTCCCGTTTTCCTTGTCAGTATCACCGGAAATTGGACTAATACAATTGGACAACGACAGCTGGAGACTGGATAACACCGGTAAAGGCGACTTTCTTGATATGGAATGTTTTCTTGATCAAATCAGTAGGCAATTAATGCAATAGAATTCAGTTCTTTCAGTGTTTCAGCTCAGTTGAGGACTTAAGCTTAAGCGGATTTCGCAGGAGCGGCTGCCGCCGCCGGTGCGCTCGACGTCTGCTTGTAGACCACCTTGCATTTTGTTCGTCCGTCGAGGATCTTCCGCCACAGCTCGAATTGTTCGTGGAATGCTACCATGTGCATGGAAATCAGGCGACTCAGCGCACAAAACCCTGTCTTGTGGAAATTCACTTTCTTATTCGCGAAATCGGCGATATTCATCCGCTTTATCTTGAGTTCCTGTGCAATTATCCCTGTCGTGTAGACGTCCTCCAGTTTGAGGTACGTTCGTTCCAAACCTGCACCAGAAACATAAACGCAAATGGAATTTCATTGGCCAACTAAGAAGAGGCTTTTATTTTCCATATTCAAGCTATTTGCTTAATGCTTTACCTCTTTCGTACAGACTTCGAACCAGTCGAGTGCTGAGCAGGTACGCAGGCCCCGTTGTAAAGTCGGGGTAGACCTTCGCCCGATGCTGGGCAAAGGAAATGTAATACTTGGACTTTTTATTCCGTACTGGTTTCCATTTCTTGGCCAGGCGCCCGTAGATTTTTCTCTCTTTGTTGTCATCATTCTTGAAAACAATCACAATTACGTAAATACGTAAACACAATTTGCAGGCCCACCTTTAATTAAACCTCACCTCGATGCGATCAATGAATCGGAGCAGATTTGGCACGTTGATGAACATGTCGTCGTCAGTCTTGAGCAGAAATTCTGAACGGTTGCAGTGCGTGTCCATCCACTCCAGCGTGCTCATCGTCTTGAGCGTCAGGTTGTCATACGAGTCCTCAAAATTGGCTACGATGAGGTCAGAGTAGAGTTGCTTCTCCGTCTCGATGAGGTCGAGCAGCGTTTCGTTCTCGGAACGACCTACAAGATGAAATTACTTCAAGTTCTGCACTGACCTCAAATAACAACTTTTTACAATTCGAAGCCAATTTACCAATCAGAAACGCGATTCCCACATCGCTGCGCTGACTATAGTGGCCCCACGTGAGCCGGATAGCGTCGCGGGCTGAGAAGTGGCTCGGGGCAGACATGATCATTACGAAGAGCCTCGTGTGGACTCCATCGTCGGGGCAGAGACCGGGGTTGGGGAATGAGAACCCGGGCTCGTACAGGTCGCGGACCGTCGGGGCGTTGGCGTTGTTGGATGACGACGAGGCTGGAATTGTTGTGGGGGCAGGTGCGGCGGCGGGAATCGTTTCTCCGCCGCCGGATAAAGGAGGCTTGACTGACTTATGAGAAGGCTGCGCTAGTGCTGGCGCCTCAGGCTGGGATTTGTCATCCGTGGCGGCAGCGTCTGGAACCGTCTCGACGCCTGTGGCAGCAGGCGGTTGCTGCTGCTGCACGTCTCCCTCGTCAACCGCTCCCGCATTGGAGGCGGCGGGCCCCTGCCGCTGTTCTTCGAGCATGGCCTTCATCGTGTAAATGAT
This sequence comes from Mesaphorura yosii, assembly GCA_009869945.1. Lineage (NCBI taxonomy): Eukaryota > Metazoa > Arthropoda > Collembola > Poduromorpha > Tullbergiidae > Mesaphorura > Mesaphorura yosii. The sequence continues at coordinate 10,781 of WIXG01000664.1, forward strand.
GCTCGGTCCACTCTGCCGCGTCTGTGTCATGACGAGTAGCGTTTGCCCAGAGAGCTGGCCCGAGTCATTGACGCCCCTCCGTCGAGCATCTGCAAAAATCACAGCCACAATTTCAATTCCAGCCAGTCTAATTCATGGACGGAGCCTCTTGCTTTTTGTGTATCAGGCTTTATTCGACTTCGACTTACCTTCATCGAGGAGGGACGCGAAGGGCGATGGCGAGTTGAGGAATGTAGAGTAGAAGAGGACGAGTCCGAAGACAGTCAGAGCCATGCACGAGTGGACACAGCGGAGGCGCATCTTCTCCGTCTGCTGCTGCTGCTGCCAAATTAGCCAAATCACAGGCTGAGGTGGTGGCGGCTGGTGTCGGTGTCCACGGCAGTGGTGGCGACGGTGACGGTGACAGCATTTGCCACTCACGACTGCAATCACAGGCACACAAAAGAGACTAAAGTCAGTCAGTCAGCTAATCAATCAGACACCGAATACAAAAGTGCTACTCTGTAATAGAAATGCCAATACTCATGCCATGCCGTGCCACGCCAGTTCTGTGGGCCGAGAAACGAGAAATGAAATTACACCTGCTTGTCGATGGAAAAGTACCGGACAGGTTGCTAACAACACAACCCGCCCGGGCCGTGCTCGGTTTTTTAGGCTGTGGCTTTGGTTTTATCAGAATTTCAGCTTTGAGTTTCTGTTTACGGTTACGTAATAAAATACGAATTGACTTTGCTCTGACTCCTTTTGCACGGAGCACACGCTACGCAAATCACAATCACAAAGATTTCCAATATTTGGTTTTTCCTATGCATGTTTTTGAAAAATTGCGTGCTAGTGCCAAGTTCCGCTGGCCGCTTCGCCACGTTGTTAATTTGAACCCAATTAACTGTTAACTCTGCCTCGTCTCCGTCACTCGTCGGTCATTGCATGTGGAACTACGCCACAGTGCACGGCGACGGTGGAGTCATAATGAAGAGTTAATTAATGCTAATCCACACCACTTAATTGTCTTATGTAATCTGGCGTGGCAATGCAATTCAACGCCCTGCTTGGCTCCAGTGCTGTGCTTTTTTTTGGCATTTGGCATATGGCAATGGTAAATTGCAAGATAAACAGAAAATGCGAAGGCCACGTCACGCCAAGTCTCCAAATCGCAAAACGCCATGCTAGAATTCCGCGAACGGCTAGTCAAACGGTCCTCCGTCTGTGCGATGGGTCGATAGTCAATATCGTTGTGTTGAAGCGTTGCGTGTCAGCATCGAGTTGGCGCAAGTGGCAAGTGTCGACACATACCATTAACAAAATCAAATAGTAAATAGTAGCAAATTATGGCAAAAGCTTCGACATCGATCAAATAGTCAATAAACCAAATACTATCATCATCGGCGTGGCGAAATGAATTTGCTTACGAAATCACGAAACAAAGCTCAATTGATAACGATCCTTTGAAGCCTTGCCCAGGCGAGGACGAGATTCAAAACCAACTTGACAGGTTGGTCGAGTTTTTAATTGTCAACTGAAGCAAAATTCTGAAACCCCGAAACTACAAAACTCATTTTCACACACTCAGGTAATACGCAAACTCGAAAAGGTGAAGGCGAATCGCACACACAAATTGCTATTCACGTCAGCAGAATTTTGCGAATCTCGAATTTCAAATAAATCGTAAATTGAGTAAATTCGTGGCCCCACCTTTGCTCAACTCACGTCAGCAGCAGAAATCATGTCAAAAGGCTTATGAGAATTGGAATTTGCAACTTGCGAATCGCAAATCGCCAATTGCAATCGTGAAATCCACGACGCAGTACCACGACACGAAACACACTGCACTTGTCGGTAGACAAAAGCAGCGCCAGCGTCAGCATAGGACAAATTGTAAATATTTGGTGAATGCCAATCGTAAAACGCAAATATGTACAAATACAAAAACCAAGACAAGACAAAGACGATAAAACGAAAAGACGAAAATTATCTTAGCAGCCAAGCCACGTCGAGAGGACGAAGAACAGACTTGAGAAGATGACCTTAACTTAATTGCCTGTAGTTAAACAACACGCTGGCTTAATAAATTACGGCTGCTGCTGGCTGAAACCAAATTACCAGACACCAAATCAACGCACGCACGCTCTGGTGTTCTGAGAAGAGAAGGCCGCGCCAGGCAATGAAGGAAGACAAATAACGTCAGCGCAATCAGCAGACATGAATCATGGACACGGATCTTGGACGAAATTGCATTGCACTGCGCTGCACTGCAAACAAGACGAAGACGAGACGAGCCGGACGGTTTTATGATGATGAGTTATTACCATTGAGCCATGAAACTCCTGCCACTGCTGGCTGCTCCTGCTGGTAAATATGTACTTTCGCACGTACACGTACGAAAAGTGAAAGGCTCGTGACTCGGAAGCTCTGCCACCGTAGCGTAGCCTGAAATGTCATTTGTTTGCTAATCCTTGAGCCGTCGCCGTGGGACGGGACGGACGACAAAATGAAAAGATAAGATTCTTAGATGTGGATTACGAGCAAGCGAATAACTGCTTCACTGAATTCTGAATTGCATTGCCTGGTAGTTGATTTGAGGGACTAAAGACTCTCAAGAGTCCACCCAACCATTTGCGATTGCCATTCTCGTTCAAGATAACGACACAACACGGATCGTGCCGGGCTGACAGATAATAATTGCCAATTGCGTGCCCGGCGAGGTTGACTTGACTTTGTAGCCTGCATGAGAACGGAAGCCTAGCCGGGCCTGGCTTAAGATAAGCTGGTAAGTGAACGACAATCGATTTTCTATTTCTTATAATACCCTGAGCCTCTTGTTATTTGTGTACACTTTATGATTATTAGTCCGACCGCCGGAATTATCGATTTCACTCATCAGTGGATTGGACATGGCATGGACTTGAGTCTGCATATTAAATAAGGTCTGGACTTTTGACGTGATGTGGTTATCCTACTTACGAGGAACTGAATCGAGACCGAGTCAGCCAACCTGATTCATAATTCAAAACCACGTTGTCCAGCTGGTCTTAAGCAATTTACGCCTTACTCCAGCCAAAGAAAGAAAAGATAATGAAGTTGGTCAACAATCAATACAGTTAGCACTACGCGATCAAAACAAATCCAATCGAATTGTCGAGAGCCATCGAATCAAATCATCACCACACCACTTATCAAGCATATTAATTAGCATCATCATCATCTGCGTGCTGCGTCGTCTCCGTTTTCATGTTGGTCATCGCGTCATCATTGTCCCCACCGCCGCCGCGAGCCGCTCATGACCATCTTCACGACTAAGACGAAGATGCCAATTTTTTTTTGCAGCATCTCATCGTCATCTTAATTTCACATGACATTGTACTCTACTCGTACTCGTATTGTTATCATCATATGGTAATGAGTCCGTCGAGACGTACGACGGCGACGTACGGTGACCGTACCTGCCAAGACCAAGTACGAGGACCTCAAGGAAGATTCACTCACAGACGTACCCATAAAGTATTGGAATTCATCATCTCGTTAACTCAAAACTCGCCGTTGCCGTACGATCATTACAGTAGCAAAGCAAGTTATCGGCCGAACAGTGGCACTGGCCTGGCAAGGTAAGGCAGGCAAGGCGATGAATGAGGATGTAAGATTTGCCGTGGTCGCTCGTATTTGTAAAAATTCCTAACCTGCGGCGAAATTACATCATTGCAGAGATGAGCTCACGACTGCACTGCACTACGTCTTTGTGGCAGGGCAAAAAAACAACGGAATACTCGTCTCGTCGCTCGTCCATCGTCCTCGTGCAATGCAGGAATTCAATTCATCGGGCCAAGGACCAAGACGGACTGACGAAAATGACGATAGGCAACTCGATTCAATGTCCTCCTCGACGGTGGAGCCCGATTTCAATGCGCGGAGCTTTGACAGCCTCAATTTGGCAGTCCCAGCTCTACATGCCTCACCTCATTAAAAAGTATATCTTTCTCTGCCTTTGCAGTTTCCCGATCGGATCTTGTTTATTCTTTTTTCCCTTGCTCATGCTCGTTTTCTTTAAAACTCTCTTTGAAGACGCAATGCAATGAAAGTTGGGCTTTTTCTTGGAAATCTTCACAAACTTCAACAACTAACAACGTAACATGGGCTACGCGAGCCAGAAAATTGGAATTGGCACCGACAACACGCAGCCCAGCGAATGTAAAGAGATTCAAACTCGAATTGGCATTGGCATTATTGCCTGGCCCATTTGCCTTCATGCCATCGCCTATTAAATCGGGTTTTCGCTTAACAGGCGGTGAAAACAGAAAAGTAAGCTGGAAACCGGGTCCGAATACCGCGACGGAGGGTGAACGGTGAAGGTAGGCACTTCAAAGAAAAGCGTGCACGGACACGGACACACCGAGAAAGCAACGACAGCGACAACCTGACTGCTGAGTTATTAACAAAGACACGCACACGGCACGAGAAACACGGAGCACTGCACGGGCTGGAATACTTTGGAAACTTTCGCGTTTCGTGTACGCGTTTTTATCGCTAAAGTTTCCTCATTTTCTTGCATTACGCATTACTCGCAGTTTGCAGTACGCAGTCTATGGCCCATGGACAGACAGGACAAGGAGTATAAAATTTATGAATGGCCACGCCAACGCCAAGACCGCCGATGCAGCCAAGACCTGCCTGCCGCTGGACGACAAAGCCATGAATTTATGGCTGTTTCTATTGTTGGCACACCAGCTTTAATGCTTAGCTTACCTGTGCTCGCTCACATTCCGGAACGTTTCTTTCTATTCTTCCTGGTTGGCTATTTGCGCAACAACGCACGTAATCCTATTAAGTGATTAAGTTTTTCTTCTTCTGTAGAAGTCGAATCAAGTCTTCCTATTGCTTTTGCTGGGGTGGCGTGACGCAGGCGAAGATCGCAGATTTCAGTGGTCATGTCATCTTTGTGCTCGAGCTTCCAGGATATTTGCTTGATACTGCTTCTGCTGAACACTGACACCTTCACATTTTGTTAACTGGAACTCGAATGCGAATGCAACGAACTCAAACGCACTGATTCTCATTCTCGAATCCGTTGCAAATGTAGGGTGCAGGACGGGACGGGGCGGAAAGCGAACCGCAGGAGCACCACGACAACCGCAACGAACGAATGACTGGCTCGACTGGCTGCTTTGTCCGTTCTACTGGAATTCTAAACCTGGACTGAATGAAATGAAAAGCACTGACTCGTAGTCGTGGAGCGGAGCGGGCGAGGAACAAGTGCAAGTGCGTTGTACCCGATTGTCTTGACTTTACTCACTTTGGCTTTACTTTACGTGGCGGAAGCCAGCACTAAACTGTATTATTGCATTATACGATTACAGACAAGGCACGAGACGGGCAGAGGCCGCAGAGTACGTAGTGAACAGTGCAGTGAAGTAAATGGTTCTCAGATCTCAGGTGGCTTGGGGCTATCTCGTTCGCGATATGCGATACACGGCATTGTGGCTCTGCTGCTCTGTAGTGAGGTGTCAAGAGGAGGAATGCAAAAATATGAAATTGCGAATAATACATGAGAACGCGCACAACTCACACGGCACGATGAGAATTCACGTCTGCCGTTCTGCTTTTCTGTTGCTCACTCTAGCTGGCTTGTCTAAGCTTGTATTTCATTTTTGGTATGTCCACTACAAAAGTAAACGTAAAGGTAATCTCTCGCCTCGCACGCAAGCAGGCAAAGATAACAAGTTTTTATCATTTCAGATCCCATATGGCAACAATTCTCGTACTACGCGTACGCGGTGGACGAACGAGAACGAGAATGGTATTAAATTGCATTACCCTCGCGAACCCTTTTTTGTTTTCGCATCGCGTTGTTTTTATGATGGTGATGGTGATGGCGAGTGAGCGAGTCAGCCGATTAACGCAACACGGAAATGGAATACCGCTGCCTGCCAGCACTCAAAACTGAGCACGCCAATGGCCAATCTACTCTGATACAAATACAATTACAATGAAACGAAATGAAATGTTAATCCAATCATAATCATGCAACACACAACTGGACGATGAACGAGATTCTTCAGAGCAAACTCACTAAATTCTTGGCAAATGGCAAATAGCAAGTCTCTCGTCTTGTAAATGATGATTAACGTCGATACGACGTGTCTCAACGGCGAATTTATGAGAATCGGATTGCATGTTGGAGCCGGTCAAGTAAAAGACCAATGTCAATAATCTTATACGTATTCTCTTGAGTCTTGGCATTTCCTGACCCGAAACTTCTCGTCTCTACTCGTCAGAGATTAATTATTAAATTTTTTGGACATGAAACCATGAAAATTAAACTGCAGCTCCGTGCTCTTTTACTCATCACTCTTCATTTAGAAGGCAGTTTCTGATTTCTGACAGTTTGCAGGTTTTTCGAGGGACTGACGTCAATCTGGCTTCAATTTTTTCGCCGCGTGTGCGTGCGGAGCGACAGCGGCGACAGGTGAGATAGAGTTGATGCTTGGAATAGCGAATGGAACTTTCCAATGACACGGCTCGTCAGTTATGCATAAAGCGCTGCATTAGTCATACAATCCAAGCTGACGTACATACGTATCAGAGTGAAAGGAGCGAGCCTCAGTGCGTTGCTTGTGTCATCTGCACAATGGCTCTGATAATGATAATGATGATATTTGAAGTTTAATCAATAAACAGGTACGAATACAACGTACGTGGCAGACGAGAACGAAGCTCGAGTGGAATACCTAATTAGTATCATTGAGTGAGCGGAAAACGCGGATTCATACATAAAATAGCATTAAACATGACAAAGCACATCAAACACGTAACGTGATACGCGAGTCGTATAAAAATATTTATAGCACAAATTCATGAATATTCGCATACGAATTCGCCATTTGCGAATTTATAACACCGGTTTAGCCGTTCTCATCCTCGCGCCTTGTTTTTGATTGATAAATAACGGGAATTTATGTCAATATGCAAATGAACGTGCATGGCAGAAACTCAACGTGGCCGTGGATTGCATGCATTTCGAGTTGGAACGTTGGAGGCTTCTGAGGTTCTGTTGTTATCTTGCTAGGCGTCAATTTGAGGACCACAGCGTTGCAAAATTTTTATTGCTTGCAAGTGCCGCGCTGGAACTAGAAGCTGAGTATGGAATGGCCCTGACTTGTTTATGGTGTTAAGCTGTCTGATCTCATCTCATCTCTGGCCTGCTTGCCTGACTGACGTAAATTCACGTAAACGTAGTGTCCCGTGGGCCCGCCTGTCTGACCCTTGGCGTGGCATCTCGCGTGTTGTTTGCGCTCTGCCCTGCCTGGCCTGTCAAGTGAATTGTGAATTTGCAGCCTGCGTTTCCCGGCACCGGCACCACTTGTATGTATTTATTGCCATTAGCCCTTTACGAGTTGAGGCTGCGGCTAATGGCAATTTCAATTCATGTCAAACTGCTTCCCGTCAAATTAATACATTTCTCCTCTCGTCTCCTCCAGCTCTTCCTCTTCGTTTCGTGGTTTTCAGTTCAGGAGGACCAAATTGCTAAGAGCTTTGACGGGAGTGGTGGACCGACCGACCGTCTGTGCCTTGCCTTGCCTTGTCCCAAGCAAGTTTTTTGCGTATGCCCTATGCTGCTGTGGCTGTCAGCGTCCATCACCTGTAAAATAACCTGAGAGCAAGCGACGCGCGCACTAAATTGAGTCTTGGACGTAGAAAGCACGTCCGCGTCAGGGCATCAGGTGGATCGTGTTCCCTGCTTGCCGTGCCTGAAAGAATGTAGCCGGAGCTTGACAGCACCCGCGCTGGTTAGCTGGAGTTGTACAGTATTATGAAATATGAGTCGCTGCTGTGGTGCAGTTCATATTCAGCTGAGTCTTTGGGTAAAATGAGATTACTTCGACTTGGAGACAAATGTGGGGGATGCAAGGAAGGGGACATCGATCTCTCCCCGGCTGCGTTTGAGAAACTGAGGGACTTTGGTGTGGGCCGGTTTCGAGGGCAATGGAAATTCATATGAAGGGCCATTATCAGTAAATTCTTCATTGTGTGTGATGAAAAGTTGATTGTATCATTTAATTATTAATATCCTTCAATTTATCATTGAAATTCGAATTATTGCGCCAAATTAAAGCTTAAAGCATCGGAATTCTCGGGTGTCCTTTCCAGAGTAATCTTTCTGACCCTTGAACGTCTTATTCGCCTTTTCATCTGACCAACTCCTGGAAAGCTCCGTAAATTTGGTCCAAGTCTTGGAAACCTCACTGGTAACTCCGAAGCGGGAGACCTTGAGAATGCTCTGACCCGTCGCGCCATCTGACAGAGGATGGTCACAGATTGAACGAATCAAAACTATAATCTCAGCCATCTCAACCGTTCCTTTCTTTTGCTCTGCAAATCGAAGCAAGTCCAGGAAAAAGGATTTCAAGGGCATTTTCCCTTCCTTCTCGTACGTCTCGAGAAAGGCTTTCAGTTTCTCCTGCAAATTTGAAATGTGGTGAAGATTTTCCCGCTCATAATCCGCGTGGAGGCGTCCAATGAAATTGTGCGCGTCAAGCAGGGGCTCGGAACAAGTTCTTGGCATTTCTTCCCCCCACTCAATCTCACTCTTCTTCCTCTGAGGGGCCTCCGCTGCTTTCCCACTTAGCCCTCCTGATTGACCTACCCATCCACTGCCCACGCGCTTCCCCACCAATACCCCCGCCGCCGACGTAGCCCCAATCCCTCCAAAGGTCAGGATTTTTATTATTGTAGACTTCTTCAGCCGATTCCAAATTGCAACCAAGTTCTTCCTTTCCCGACCCTGAGGGGAGGGACTCTCTCTACGCCCCTTTTTGAGGGTACCGTACCCTTCATCTTGTGCCCACGACCCCACCTCCGCCTTACGAAGGCGTTCATCAATCTTCCTCCAGGCCTCCTGAAGATGAGTCACGAGTTCCTGGATTAAATGACGTGTTTTGTTGAGATTCAGAGTAAGTGAGGTTCGGTGCGGTTGAAGGGTGGCAACTTGCTGGAGGAGTCGATCCGTTTCGGCAACCGCCCTCCTCCAACTCTCTTCGTAATCCTTCGTCTCCTCTTTACTGTATACGAGGCCATGTCTGAGAGCAGCGAGGAAGCGGACGGATTCGTTGTCCACACAGAAGTTGTTGAAAGGGGAAAGGGGCAGATTTTTGTTCTCGTGTTCCCGTAAAAAGATTTCGAGGGTCCTCCGCGTATTTCCCGGGCAGTAAAGGGTGGAGCGGGCGAACGTGAAGCAAAACACCAAGTTTCGGACCGCATCCTCATGAAGTAGAGAAAGAAGCTCCTGAAGGCAAAATTGGAAGGAGACGGACATTCGGAATACGTTCGACGTCATGAGGATACAAATCCCATGAATCTCATTTAGCCCCGAAATGTAATCCATAATCTTGGTAAAATTCTTCATGTCTTGCTCAATCCCACGCGTATCACCGACTCCTGGTGTGTCCACGAGTCGAACCAGCCCGTTTTCCCCGTGGGAGAAGACGTAGGAGCGTGGGGATTGGGTCCTCGATTGCCCAACAGCGCCCGACTCCCCCAACCGCGCTCCGTCGCGTGGTCCGCTTGTAATCTCGACTACGTTGTCAAAATTGGGGCCGTCGAGCATCGAGAACCGCGTAGGGATCACATCCACGTCCCTCCCGCCTCCTGCAGCCCCCAAGGAGTCGTAAGTGACGTAATTGGAGAACCCGTTGATCCACGTGGATTTTCCAACCCCCGTCTCGCCTAGAAGGAGGAGGTTGAGTTGTTTCGCGGGCTGAAGGCCTTCCAGAAGTGTATTCAGGCTTGTAGGGTCGAAGGAGGTTGAGTCCAAGCCATGAGTGGCCCAATCTCCGCAATTATACTCAAATTCGACGGCTGGAACCTTTCCACAACTGCAGTAAAAATGGCCGTCGAACCCAAATTCGAGGAACGCGAAGCACTCCGAACACCGCCAATAAACTGACTCCTTCGAACAGGGGGTCGCGGGGCCGGTGGCGGGGTGGTTGCTTCGAGGGCAGGGTAGCTTGACCAGAGCGCTCCTTTCCACTTTACCCCGTCCCTCCTCCGCTTTCCAAGTCCTCCTGGCCGTGGGCCCCAGAGATACGATCCCTGAAGTCCCCAAATCCCGCGTCACGAGCACCCCAGCCTTGTATTTAGAAATTATCGCCTTGGAGACGACCGACCCATCCTCCAACCGGGGACTCGTGGCCTGAATGCAATAGAGAGGTTGGGCACCCTCCGCTTTCCTCTTCCCGTCTCGGCAGAGGGCGATGAAGAGCCGTACATTCAGATCCCAGTTGGCTCCCCGTGCCCCCTCAACTTGCCCCCTTTGGTCCCCACACGTAAAGAGGACGTAGACTTCCCCATCGTGGGACAGTAGAACCTCCTCCAAAGGCGTTGATGGCGTAATGAATCGAACTCCTTCAGGTAGCATAAGCTTCGCAAAAGAAGCGGAGCGGAGGAGGGACTCGCTTAGGTGTCGTAATGCCTCCTCAGTCGCCTTCGGGGAACACAGATCCTGAAGAAATTTGGCGTGTATGGCGTCTAGAGGAGGACCTTCCTCGAGGGTTCCTCCCCTCCGCTCTCGTAGGAGACCTTCCCTGAATTCTGTCTTTAACTCGGCCTCGTACTCTTCACAGTCTCGGATGTGCCTCCAGAGGTGGCTCTGATCCTCCTCCATGATTGCATACTCAAACTCGGAGGCGAGTCGTTGCAAATGAATCAACTCCAGCCTTCGCTTCGTCATCCCTTCAAAGAGGTTGACAAAATTTACACTCGTTGACTCATCGATGGGGTGGCGCTGAGCTGGGCCCGAGTCCAAGTCGGGGGACTTGAGTCCAAAGTACATTCTGAGTACGGCGATTGGGAAGAGACTGAAGCGGATGGGGACGCCTGATTCTGATTCAGGGGCTGCTGACTTACTCCTCAAGGAGGCCAGGACCTGCTCCAGGCTGGAGAGCGCCTCCTTCTGTCCGTCGACCCTCCTCTCGAATGAATCCGAGAAGACGGACACTCTGTGCCATACAAAATCCCCCAACCCGCCTCCGCCAGGTTCTTTTTCTAGGATCGGGGTAATGGCGGCCTGTACAGCTTTGAGGAGCTCCGGATCAAGGCCCGACCCCTCGGCTTCGGACTCGGCCTTATCCCTCTCGAAGACGATGACCGTTCGATTCCCGTACTGGACTTCAAATACGACGTGGGTCGCACCCTCCCCAGCCCCCTCCAAGACTTCGGGCCTCATGAGCTCCTTCAGGTTCGGGTCGAAGAGGTTCACTCTCTCTTCCCTGAATAGGGCAGTGTGGAGGAGCGTAAGAGCCCCCTCCCTCCCTGCCCTCACTTCATGGGTCAAATATAGGCTGGCTCCTGCTGGATTGACGAGCCCTGCGAGGAGGCTAAGCTGGAGTTCGCGGCTCACGTCCAGCCGGCGAGCTTTGGCGGTGAAGGAGTCCGAAGTAACCCAGCTTGTGAGAGTCACTGCCACGGCCTCGGGATTTCGGGTCACTTGAAGGAAGGGGGCGAGACGGTCCGCTGAGTCGAACAAATTGTGCACAGGAAGGAAGGAGTCTGACCTGGCATCGTAGAAATCCCCAACTTGACCCCCACGGCCAAGTGCAGCCACAGAAATGCAGTCCATTCTAATTCCAATTCTAGCATTGGAGAACTTCTGAAAGAAAAGAAGAGAAGATGAGTTAGAATTATTAATTATTAATTATTTCCCAGAATTGTAAACGAACCTTGGATTAATTGATTGGATATTGATTCTTAATGTGTCTTGTTTGATCTGGATGCTCTGGTAGGAAGTAACTAAACGAATCTTATTTCCTTCCGCTTGTATCTCACTCCGGATTCTAGATCAACGGCCCAGGAATGTACTCTTCTTTCTTACTTCTTGATAATTTGGAGGAGACTCACCAAAATAATAAATAAAAATGTAAAAATAGATCGAGATGGCCAAGACGCAGGAAAGGAGATGAAGAGATGAGGAAGAGTGCGCAATAGACGGACTGGATTGAGGTACCGTGCGGAGTCTGGGTCTTCTCATCTTCTCATCCTTTGCGTCATGTCAGCCTACTTGAAACTTATAAAAGACTTAAAACGTATTTAATCTGTTCTGTTCTCATTCCAATGAGATTCGCCTCTGCATTTATATCTGCCTTCTGTATATATGAAGTGGATGAGCTCAGAGAGATTTGGCAGAGGTCAAAATGATTAGTAAAAAGTCGACTCATCCTCATGAGTGTCATGAGTCAAGTCGTCAAGTCAAAGATTGTGCAAAAACTCATCTCCTGACTTTTTGATCCTTGATGTGGATTAATTGGAAATGAATGCAAAATCCTTTTGACCAGACCAGAGAGTCTCCATGATTAAGATTAACGGATACACGTTTTTAATATTCACAAGATCACAAGTAAGAAACATGATGAAAGACAGAAGTCTGGACTTTGGCACTATATTTATATAACAATTTAGCCTCATCGCTCCATTTAGATCCCACTCTTTGAATTCTTGAGAAAGGTCCGAGCCGAATTAATTGGCAAGACGCCCAAACTGAAGAGACCCGCTCCGATCCAGACCAGTCTTGTCTTGTCTTGTCTTGTCTCCTCTTTCATGGTTGATTAAGAATTTCGATGTATTCCGTCCCAGCCCTCGGCCGCACTGGCCACCGCCTTGGTGACCTCTACGATCTTCAAACTCACACATTCTGGAGTGGACAAAACCTCTTGACTTGCAGCGCAGAGAAGCTGTGCCACTTCACACACTCTGCTTCATCCTCCAACACGAGAGCGAGTTACCTCGTCGGGGATTCTTATGAAAACAAGTGCAAGACCTTTGACGTGAATGGGGAGCTCAAACTCGGCGTTCTGGCGGATCTTTTTGGGGTTGAAGGGTCAGTAAAGTTTCTCCGCCATCGTAAAAGTTCGAATACATCGAAATCCGGGAGTCTTCTTTACAAGATCAGAACTGTGAAGGAGAGCTTGAACCTCTTCAATGCTGAGCTCAAGGATGAGAGGTACCTGACCCTGGAAAATGTGCAGAAGGTGCTGAAGTTGCGCCCGAACATGCACGTCGTGACAGAGATCCAGTATGGTGCCAACGTCATCGTGTGTTTTGAGAGCAGAGACGAGGAGAAGGTCAAGAGTACGAGTGGGGGAGGGGGCTTGAAGGCTGGCCTCCCCGAAATCCCTTTCATCTCACCCGCGGACGGGTCGGGATCCGGTGAAGTGGACGTAAGCAAGCTGAGCGGGAAGGAACTCGGCAACTTTGAGTCCCACGTCTTCGGGGATTTCATGTCCAATGAGAAAATTCCGGGAAATTGCGTGGAGGCGGTGAAGTACATGCAGAATGTCCCTGAGAAAGTGTGCCCCAAAGGCGTGGCCCTCCGCTATGGTCTTCTCCCCCTTGGAATAGTGAGTACAGTGTTGGGGGAACCAATGACTTTGGATGCACAATTAGCCAGAATTGATGAGTCAACAATACAGGACATGATAAGACTATTTGAGGAAGTGGAGGGCCAGAACCAGACGATCGCGGATTTGGAGCGCCTCGTGGAGGAGTTCTCTTTCGTCGTGATGGAGGAGGACAGGGCGAAGCTCATTAAATGCAAGAATCAGCTGAAGGATTTCGAGACCTCCTTGAAAATGAAGGTTCGTGAAGGACTGCAAGCGGCTAGGAGCTCCGATTCGGATAGCTCGGGTTCCGCGATGGCGATCCCCACCATTGAAGAATTACAATCCGAGTTCAGCACCGCCAAAGGATCCCCACGCTCCAACAGGGCACGTGTGGAGGCCCTGAAAGCGATTTTGCTCCATTCGGTTTCCTTCGCGAGACTCCTTCTTCAAGAGGGCGCCTCCTTCATAACACAGAACAATCCTCTAGAGCACCAGCTCCACAAGCACCAAGACACTGACCTCTACTTGCTGTCCACGAACGGGGAGCACCGGGGGATCGGGTCGGGGGCTGGAGCGCGGGACTGGAACCTTAACAAACGTGTGTTCATCGGATTGTGCAGGGATGCAAAGGCCGTCGAGGGAGGGGATGGGGCTAAGCCCATCTTTTATGTCCAGGCCACGAGCTCTCGATTGGAGGACGATTCAATCATCTCCTTCGCCCAAATTTCCCGGTACAAAAACGGGATTCGCTTAGGCCAAAACTTGGCTTCCACAGCAAACAGGTACCCCGTCGCGAAGGCTACGGGGGCCCTCCAGTCATGGGTGCACAAACCACCCCAGAAGAAGGTGATAAAGCTCCCTTGCCCAAAGGGGCCCTGTGGAAGGGACAAACACTACTGGCACTGTGCAGCCTGCAAGAAACCTCTCGAATACGGACTTCGGGACGCTCACTTTTATTGTGACTGTGGATACGGTCCAGCCTCCTCCTTTAGTTATCATTGCGGGGATTTTGAGAAGCACGGGCTTGTATTCGGGGAATTTGCGGAGACTCAATGGAGAGAGCTCCTGACCGGGATCCGGTCGGGGCCAGAGACGAACCTCCTCGTGTTGGGGGAGACGGGGGTTGGGAAGTCGACGTGGATCAACGGTCTCGTTCACTACCTCACGTACACCACTTTGAAGGAGGCGGCTGAGGGTGAGGATGTGAGTCTCATCCCGACCCAATTCTGGCAAGCGAATGAGGGAGGTCAGTTGGTCGAGATACGAAGTGGACCCGAGTCTGAGAATGAGCGGGTAGAGTCTGGAAAATCAGCCACAAAGTACCCAAAGTCGTACTTGTTTGCGTATGGGGAGGAGGACATGATCCAGATCATAGACACTCCAGGAGTCGGGGACACAGAAGGGATTGAGCAGGATGAGACGAACTTTGCTAATATCCTTCATCATATTTCACACATGGATGATCTTCATGGGATCTGTATTCTACTCCATCCACAACTCTCTCGTGAAAGTGTGACCTTCCGGTTTTGTATAACTGAATTATTGAAACAATTACCAAAGAATGCAGCTGAGAACATTGTTTTCTGTTACACACACGCTTCGAATACGAAGTACATGGCAGGGAACACTGCACGGACCCTCACAAAGTTCCTGAAGGACGCCGAACTTCAAACTTTGATCCCTGTCACAACCGACACGACGTACTTCCTGGAAAATAACTCTGTCCGCTTCCTCGCTGCTCGGAGAAATAAGTGGCCTTCCACGGAGGAGGAGGAGAGGGCACATGAGGAGTCATGGGCAAAATGCTACGAGCAAACGAGTCGCCTCATTCGTCACGTGCGGGAACGGCCACCCCACTTCACGGATGACACGATTTCACTCAACAAAGTCCGTGCTCTCCTCCTCGTCGTGACAGTCCCCATCGCAGACATCACAAAATTGTTGGAGGATAACATTGCCTTGGCGGAGGGGTACGAAAGAGAGTTGGAGGCTGCAGAGCGGGAGCGGAGACAGGGGAGGGAATCACCCGTTCCGCGAACATCCATCCCTATGGAGAAGCTGGTGGCAGAGTTGAGACCGTACCCCAAGATCAAATGTTACAACTCCACCTGTCCTAAACTGAAGGAGGACGCCGAGGGAGGAGAAGGGCAGTCTCACCAAATCGCGGACGAGCCCTTGGAACCTCGGGGCTGCTTCCCTTCATTCATAAGGAAGCCCAAAGCACCCTGCAAGTACTGCGGCTGTGATTGGAAGAAACACCGACCGAGTTCATACCTTCTGACCCAGGTCCCAGACCGGAAGGAGCTGTCACCCGTTCTGCACGAGAGCGGGAGGACTATGGAGATTCTGGTCGAAACCCGGGCCTATACCGACAAGTTGAAGGAGGAGAAGGAGACACTTCTTGACTCTGTCTCTCAATTCGGAGCTTTCCTCGCCCACAACGCCTTCACACCCTACAATGACACTCTGCCTGAGTACATAGAGTACTTGATTCGAATCGAGGAGGGGAAGCCACGAGTGGAGGGAGACGAGATGCGTGAGCGTAAGTTGCGTGAGACGAAGGTGGAGAGACTCAAAGGCATGCTGGAGTCATACAAGAAGAAAGTTGAAAGCCTCAAGGATGCGATTAAGGCGAAGCACGCCCGTGTCCTGGAGATGGCTGAGGTCAAGGAGAGGATGAAGGTCTTGTACGAGTTGGTAAGTGTTGGTAAGAAACTGATGGAGCTCGTGGAGATGGAGCAGGCTGCACAGATTCGGGACATGGTCTTTAACCAACAAACTTACGTCCCCAAACGCTTCTTCAAAGAGACTCCTTGAACTTACCCTTCAATGCTTTATCCCCATTTAATCATTTAATTACTGCCGCATTATTGTTCAAACTGCAATAAAACCGTTACCCCAAAATATGGTTATACAAGGTTCCCAAAAAAGAACAATTTCGTTGAGATTTCTTGACTTATATTGTATTAGGTTAGGTTAGGTTAGTTTCAAAAACCAAATTGTACTTTTTCGAATTTTTACCTACAAATATGAAGTTTCCAGTCTTGGGTTATCATGTGAAGTGAAAGAGATTGGTGGGAAACGCCACTATTTATTAAATCCACCGTCCAATTAGTAAATTGCAACATCCTCTGAATTCGCAAATCGTGACCAGATGCTGGTAATTCTCTCCACCACGACGGGAAGGACATGATTCGACCCAAATTCGCGAACTCTCATCCTCGCATTTTATGTCGTAGAATATAAACTGCGAACGTGTCTCATCCTCCGTAGTTTGCACTGAGTCATCAGGTCAACAATTTGATAAGAGAACGGAGTGACTCGACTCTGCATGAATTGTAAATGATTGTAGATTAACCTCATGAGTCTCCTCTTATCTTATCTCTTCCTCGTCACTCCATGGGAGAATTCCTATTGCTCGTTACTACGATTCTATTCCGTTTTCGTACCTGCAATTATTAACACAGAGACAGAAAAGTGTGAACCAGACCTGGACTCATTGAAATTGAAATACGACGTAGTAAGAAATGGCCCTTAGAAACGAAAAGGAAATGGACAAGGACTTGGAATTGGTCCAGCCCCCTACCGACTTGAAATTCCGGGAATCTAAATACTTTAAAAAGTTAACCCAGTACGCCAAGTCGGACCGAAACAATACTGTGAAAAACTTAATGAAAATGTTCTGTTTTGCCCCTTTTTTCGGCATTGAAATCGTATCGTAAAACGATGCGGAAACTGTGCGGGTCAACTCAACACAGGCCGATT